>PVHP010013475.1:0-20551 GCA_004024765.1 Zapus hudsonius | reverse complement strand
ACATGGTGGGTTAACTATTTTGGGCACATGAACTTAGACTGCGGTTGTTGATGTGCAATGATCCCTCAAGACTGCTGAAAAGTTTTGCACAAGAAAAATTGTATCTTCTCCGTTGTGCAGTGTTCCAAATAACACAACTCCCCTGTGGCTGGAAAAGAAGGTGTAAACACATAGAACTTTGCTCAGCACCGTGATGTCACTCTCTGAGCTGTTTTACAAAGTGACATAGTATAATCAAGCTTGGTGCTGTCCTACAGAAGGTGACCGTTATTCCATTTTGCTTGGCGTTATGCCACCTTACACTTCTTTTTTATACCCATTTTTAATAACTCTCCATTTAACTGTAAAAGTGCCTGGGTTTGAAAAATGTGTCATGTTTTTCATTCATATGGTTTAAACACCTCTCAGCGTGTAAAGAAGCAGCTTCGCTCACACACATCATTCTGAATGCTTTCTAAAATGTTCTTCGTATCTAGTCAAGGTCATCACATCATCTGAATATTCAAAGAAACAAATAATATTTAGGAAAAGCATTTGTCACCACTTAGCAGGAGGTACAAGCTTTCCAAAACAGTGGCTAGATTTTCCTATTGGCTCCTAAGCCTGTCCACGAAGCCAATGCCACAGTGTAAATTCTCATGATGGCCTCCTATTTATTATTCCAAACCCTATGTCAGCAGTGATGGATGTTAGCTCCATTTCATAATATAACCGTTGAACAGTAGTATACATAAAGATGGTCGTCTGGGGCTGGTGAGATGACTCAATGGTCAAAGGATGCTTGCTACATCAGCATTAAAACCTTTGTTCAGACTCCACAGAACCCACATAGAAGCTGGGTGGGGTGTTATGAACCTATAACCCCTTCACCTATGGAGGCAGTGAACAGAGAATCTTAGCGGTTTGCTGGCTGATTTTTCTAGATGAATCAGTGAGCTCTGGATTCAGTGAGAGAGCAATAGAGAAAGACACCTGCTGTCAACCTTTGGCCTCCACATGCATGCACACACATGCAAGAACATTCATCTCTATGTATGCACCCACTCACATATGAACAAGCACATACACATGCATGCATACCATAAAGGCACTCACAAATAGATGATAGACTACTTATCTTTAATAATAGGGAGAATTAGAAAAATTCTATTCCGAGACAGAAAATTATGTTGTGTGTCAAATAGACCAGCGCTCCTCAAGAATCTTCTTAGATTTCATGAGTCTGTAAAAATCCCAATAACAATACCACAAGGTTAGTTTCATAGTCTTTCTTCCAGTGCATGGACCCTGGTTTTACTGATACAAGAACAAAAGTACGTTCATTGACATTTAATATAGTGATGGGCACGGGAACCATTGAAACTAGTGAGCACTGCTTTCAGATCACACACACACACACACACACACACACACACACACACACACACACACGTGTGCACGTGCTTGAAGTAAAACAGAAAAATAGCCACTTTTCCTTTATAACGCCCCTGGTGAAGCAGCACAACATTAATTTTGTCAAATGTTGAGACTCAAATACATTTAATTTTAGTATTCATCTGAAACAATACTGTAGTACTCTGCTAACCCACGGACCCAGACAATACATATGTGCACAGCATTTCTAAGAGTTTAGTTTTTTTTAGTTTTATTGAGTTTGAGACAAGTTCTCACTAAACATCTTGGGCTGTTTTGGACATTGCAATCCTCCTGTCTCAGTGCTCGGATTATAGGCTTATGTCACCATGCTAAACAAACACACAACATTGATGATACATTCCAGTTATTGTACAACGTTTGACTCAAGAACATATGAAATAAAAACACTTGTGAGGTTCAAGATGCAAGCCAACCTATCCACTTTGTTCTTGAAGTAGCACTTTTACTTCAAAAACCAGTCACTGATAACCTATCTGTGTGTTCTGATTGGCTCATTAATAACCCCAGGGAATTCATCTCAGAAAAAATAATGTACATGTACCCCTTAGTAGTATTTGAATTTTCAAGTGAAAACTAAAATTTTGGACAAATTATAACACTTATTACACAGTAGATTTTATTTCAAAACTTTAAAACTTCTTATGGAACCATGAGCAATATTCAAAGATAAATTTTTCATGTGTTATAACTAAACATGCCAGTTATAGAAAAATGTGGAAATCGGTGAGGTCATGAATTTAAAGTATTAGCACATCACCCAAAGAAATCAAATTCAGGTAATGATACAAGTTAATACATGATGGACCGGTGATGCTCCTATAACCCAGGCAAGAATATTTGCTATAGATTTTTAGATTCAACATTTTCACATGCCTTTAAGGAACTTCACATTAATAAAGTTTGGTATACATCAAAGAAAAAAATGTCCGCAGTTCTCTTAAAAGGTTATTGAAATATGGATTTCTTGCTTAATTGAATGTCTGTCATATCTGTGTGAGACTATATAGTCTTCATATACCTGTTTATAAAAAGCTTATAACAGATAAAATACAAACCATATATGAAAGTCAGATTAATTAATGCTAGCTGGGTATTACAATTTAAAATAAAATTAGCTAAATGTCACTCTTTTCTCTAAATGCATATTCGCTACAAAAATATAAATATGCAAATATATTTTAAAAAGACAGGTACATAAATAAATGCTATTCATATTAATTTGTGATGTAATTAAAAGAGTTAATTTTAGTTATACATAAATACATAATAATTTAAGTACATTAATTATCAATAGATCAGTATCAATTCTCTTGGGCATTTAATAAAGAAATTCTGAGAGCAGAGTATTTGAAGAACATTATCTACTTTAAGGCATATCATTATAACTTGAAATCAAATATCTTTTTTCTTATGAAAATCAGCCATTGAAACAAAGAAGGTTAAGCTAGAAAACCTTATTTCTCTTGTTATTGCTACTTTCTAATCTGATATATGAAGACTGATGATATCAGGACTTAGAAATTTGTCAAAATTATTAAATGATTGTCTTCAGATTTTTCCAAATTAGAGAGAGTAATGATTACTGCAATATATCATAGGTCTTTTGTCTATATCAATGTAAATTGATATATCAGATTTGCAAACATTAATTCATCTGTCAAAAATCCTGATAAAGACCCATATCTTTGTACTAAATCATCTAAGGCGTAAGATTCCAGGGTCACCCAAATATGATTTTGAGCTAAACATAACTAAAGCAGATTTAAACCAACTAAACACAATGATGTAGGCTATAGCATTATTTTATTATTTTTAATAAAAAAACAACACTGGAAAAATGTTCTATGCACACACACACGTAAGAACAATGTGTTACCTATGCACAATATTATATATGTCCTGCAGCCATAAAAACTATACCTATTATGAATATATTCACACTGGAATACTTATTAAGTATAAATAGGCCATAGCTAAGAAACACCTATAGAGAAAGTGATAGAAAAGTATAAAGTAAATTAAAGTCATCATAAAGTGAAAATTCTGGAAAAAATACCAACTGGCCAAATGCAAGGGTAAAGAGACCTTAAAGTGATGAAGATGAGAGATGAAGAAAGCTGAGGAAACAGCCATGGTACAAGAGCAGATATTAGTGTGCCTCCCAAACAACTACCAAATCATCAATTATGAAATTATACAGATGATATAAAATACGTGAATATGCAAGATCATAACGAATTACCCTATGGTAAATTTAGGTAAACTAGAGAAAGGGTTCATTACAATCTTTCTTTTTTCTAAATATTTTATTTTATATTTTATTCATTCATTTTCAAGCAGATACAGAGAGAGAGAGAGAGGAACGAGAGAGAGAGAGAGAGAGAATGCATGCACCAGGGCCACTACCTTGTGGGTCCGGCTTATGTGGGTACTGGGGAATTGAACCCAGGGCCTTAGGCACTGGAGACAAGGGCCTTAACTGCTGAGCCATCTCTCCAGCCCTCATTACAATCTTTCAATCAGTGAGACAACACTTTGAAAAATTGCGTTGCACTACAGCCATGGATTGATGCTCAAGAGAATGTGATAAACAAGTTGACAGACAGGTAACAAAATGGTAAAAGAAATTATCCAAGTCTACAATTAACATGGGACCAAGATACACATCAGTGGCTGTCAATTACACTGCTAGACCACTGTGTTTTTCAGCAAACCAAGCTGTATCACAATGAACTGAAAAGTGAATCAATTAGAATGGTTGAATCTCAAGAGTACTGACAAAAAGAAACACTGCAAAAATGTAGTACAACACAAAGATACCCTCTCCTTGGTGGTATGATCATTTCAGAGGAGTGACTGGCACTGTTTCAAACGGCAAAACACACTTTTAGCACATGACCAAGAAATCACATGGCTTGCTATTTATCCAAATGAGCTGAGAATGTATGTTCACAAATAGACCTACACACAAATAGTTATGGCATTCTTAATCATACTTGCTAAGCTTGGAAACAATCACTATGAAATTTAATGCACACATGTGCGTGCAGGCACACTCACACACACACACACACACACACACACACACACACACACACACACACACACTGTGTACACACATCCAGATAATGGATATTATTCAGCACTTGAAAGAAATGAGAAGACAAGCAATAAAAAGAAATAAAAGAGGGCTGGAGAGATGGTTTGCCTGCAAAGCAGAAAGACCAGAGTTCCTGTCCCCAGTTCCCACAGAAAGCCAGATAGCAAGGTAGCATATGTCTGGAGTTCATTTGTAAAGGCTGGAGGCCATGGTGTGGTCATTCTCTTTCTCTCTCTCTATCTGCCTCTCTCTCTCTCTCTCTTCTCTTAAATAAATAAATAAAATATTTTTAAAAAATAAAATAAAAATAGAGAAACAAAAAAAGCATAAATTGTTTATGCAGTGACAGGGTCCAATTTGAAAAGAGCTCTACTCTGCATGCATTTGCCATGAATGTAATTGCATACCATTGGGAAGCCATGACTGCAGCATGAAGGGTTTGTCTTGTTTCTTTATGTACTTCCCTCAGTTGTTCTGAGAACAGAATCTTTTGCATACTTAGAGTAGGTCTTTTCAGGTACATTAGCCAGATGGGTCCCAACCCCATGCCCAATCAGAGAAGTAATGAATTGACAAAGACATTCCATCTTCCCAATCCAGACAGAGCCTAGCAATGATCTCCATGAGAGTGAGTAAGTAGGTAAGAGAGGGGTAATCAGCAGGATTGCCCAGGTAGTATTGCGTTTTTATTCATGATATGATTGGGCTGCTTTGAATGTAAAAAGCCTCATGTGTTAAAATACTTCTCACTTGGGGACACTGTTTGGGAAGGTTGTTGAGGAATCCTTGCTAGAGGAAGTGGGTCACTGGGGTGGGTAGGGGTACTAAGCTTAATCTTTTCCTTTGTCTCTGCAGACATAAAGATGTGACAGGGGCTGTCTGCTCCTGCTATGCTTTCCACATCACAATGAAAGTCCCCCTGAAACTATAATCTAAAATAAAACTCCCTTGAGTCATTTGTGCTCAGTGTTTTAGTCAGGGTTCCCTAGAGGAAACAGAGTTGATAGAATGGATTATAATAAAATGGAATTTATTGGGGTAGCTTAAGACAATCCAACAATAGCAGTCTGTAGGCCCACAGGTGAAGAAACCAGTAGCTGTTCAGTCCATGTGGCTGGAGGCCTCAGCAGTCCCAATCCAGCCCAGAAGGCCTGATGGCTCCCAGGGGAGCGGATTCTCTTCAGTCCACAGTGTGAGGCCTAGGAAACTGGGTTCCAGTGTCCAGGAAGGGTAAGAGAGCAGGATGTGAGTGCAAGTCACAAATGAGCACCAGCAACTGGGGGAGGAAGGAAAAGTGTCTCCTTCCCCTTAAGCTTCCTTATATTAGTCCCCTTCTGGAAGGCCCACCCACTGGGGGAAAGGGCTCACTCTAGAGAAGGAAACTCCTCCCTTCTCCAAAATCCCAAAAGGATTTTGTCAATCCTTCCTGCAGGCAAACTCAGAGACCCATCCAAGATTATTATGGATTATTACATTGGTCAAATTGACAAATAAATTTAACCATCACACTCAGGTATTTTGTTTCAGTAAGAAGAAAGTAGCTGATACACAGGGATTAAAATAAATTTTTCTCCTGAGGGATGCAGTAAGAATTACAAAAGATAGAAGCAATTAACAAATATCAATATAATGTTATATACTAAGTATAGTTATATCCAGAAAAATTATCTGCAATAGTTGTACTTTTGGCACCAGATGAATGAGTTTATTAGAGATATGGCCAGCAAAAGTGACAGAAGCAATTGTAAATCACAGATCAAAAGGAGAAGAGGAAGCTATCACTGAACAGCTTGCAGCAGAAGTGACTAGAATGGCTCCGCTGAGAAAACTAGGAAAGTCTGGTAGAAATGGAAGAATCAGCTGAGGTCCTGAGCAGTCACCGGCAGGGCATCCTCCCCTTGGGTGAGGCTTCCAATATGTAGATTCCTCCACAGGCATTTTGGTACCATGGGATAAAAAGCAGTGACCTTCATTTAAGTCTTCATTTAAGGGGTGTGCAGAGAGTCTTGGAGATGGTTTACTTTCTAGCTCTTCTCAAGGGTACATGGAGCTGCAAACAAGCTTGATTTCGAGGCTGGACTCAGCTCTCATCAAGCTGTAGTGACATGTGTGAACACAATTCACCAAGATAATGTATATGACAAGTACTCAGTAGATGTCACATAAGATGGAGATGGAGCTTTTACATTAATTTTCTTTACTTCCCTGAGTATATACACGTCGACTTTCAGAAAAGTGTCTCACTCATGAATCTTGCCTCCAGTCTGCAGCCTCTTCAACCCCTCAAGTTCTCTGCAGGAAGTGTCTGGCGGCAGCAGGTGACCATTAAAATGCAAGAAAGAAAGGGGAAAATATGAAAGGGAAAAAATGGAGCTGCCTCTAATTTTAGTTCGCCTACTAATTAGCAAAATAATTTTAAAATATGCACGAGGAGCTGACAGATCTATGAGAGGCTGGCATCATGTGTGTGATTGACACACTCTCCTTGTCTGGGCTCTTTTGAGCTCTGGCAGAACCGTTTTCCCCCATTGCAAATGCATGATTCACAGAAAGGTTACTTGAGTAATTTGCAACCCACAAAGAAGTTTCTGTGTGTAAACTCAGCTCTCCTTTCAGGCTAGTAAAATTGGTAGACAGACTATTTCCACATTTTACCAAAGAGGAAGTTGTATTCTTTTCCAAATGGATTGGAACCTAGATGACAGAAGAGGCCATGTTAGAATTGTATATAGATTCCGACACATAGGAACAAACCTACTGGAGATGAATGAGGGTGTCCACAACTGTGCACAGGAGAGCTGAGGGCAGGTGAATGGCAGATCTGAGGGAGAGTCACAGGCCATGTAGCTCAGCTCTCCTACTCACCAGCTTTGCAACATTAAGCCTGTCACTGAGGTTTGGGAATTTAATATGAATGTATTAGAAAAGTCCCTGGAATGTCTGAGTGTTTGTTAATATCCAAAGCCATTATCATTTGCTCTTTTAGTGTTTCTGACTCATTTTCTATACCCAGCCACAGTGGTTGTTTGCCTGGGTTGGAACAGGAGTGGACGTGGGAGTGAGATGTGGTAATACCGTTAGAAAATAGGAATTCTGATGAATTCACTCATAGTAACCCAGCACAATGGTAGAGTATAAACATTGTTCACAGCATATGAACTACAATACTCAGTTTAAAATTAAATATTGAGGCCCAGTCCTCATTTTGCATAAAAAGAAAGGATGCATGGGAGAATCTCTAAGGAGCAAACACCGTCATTTTCTCTACATATATTCTGTGACTAAAACTGATCCCAGTCTGGAAAATGGGCATCTCTGATTGTCATAGGTACCAAGGTTGAGAGAAAAGTGGATGCTTTCTTCCAATGACAGATAGTTATGTGGCTTTGACATTTAGTCGAAGATATCTTTGCTTCTATAAGCCATTACGCCCATGAGCAAGCAAGACTTGTGTATAAACCTGCTCTGTGATAGCCTTTATTATTAACTTTTTGTCATCTTTTGTTCAGTTACTGCAAGGGATATTATCTTGGATGTATTCTTATATTTTCCCCCTTGGTTTTATACCTCACTTCCTTTGAAAATTATGTATTCCTACAACAAATGTATTTGAAACTCAGAAGATCCCATTTCATAATGAAATTTTCATGAAATTAGCAGATGTTCTGGAATGGCTAGAAGAACAGCCTTAGCAAAGGTATCACATGCATTTCTCTCCATCCAGATTAAAAATCTCTTAATCCCTAAATCCTGCTAAACTGTTGTTAATGTCCTATGGTCTGTCTACCACATGATGTGAACTGATGGGATGTACTACTGCTGCCTGAGATGTGTATGTAACTGAACAGCAATTCATGACCCTGAATAGGAGGTCAGAAGCAAGAACAGATGACTCGGGTAAGAAGAGAGAAGGATCCTGCTCAAATACAAACATACTATGATGGAGGACGGAGGCACAATATCAACTCTGCCTCTTGCAGGCTCAACACACTGTGGGCATTTAAATCCTTGAGCTGCAACGCTCTGTCCCAAGGAGTAAGTGACTGAAATGACATCCATAACACAGTGTTATGTTGAGGACTCTATATAGTTGTGTACACAGAGATCAATAAATGTTACTGATTTCCATGATTTTATCATGAAGGAAATCCAGTAAAGAAAAGGGAAGAGAACTTACTTGAATTCACTGAGCAAGCAATGGCCATGATTTGTGAGTGAGCATGTGGCCTAAATACCACTTTTTACTTCTAGTTGCTTAATCTTGGCTTTTCCTCTTTGATATCAGCTCATGTGTCTGGCTACCTGCCATCAGTGTCTTCCATCTCATTCCTCCATGTTCCACATCTTGTTATATGGGAAATATTGTTGTGGTTTTTCAAAAATCTTGATGGTGTCTGTGTTAAAATGTATCTAGAGTCCAGAGACATCTTGCCACTGTTGTTAGTATCACCATGTGCTCATTTGTTCAAGGAGCTTCTATGTCACAGGGAAGATGCCTCCATCCTCTTCCAACCTTGCTCCCCGTGAGAGTCAGGTGCAATGTGTTCAAGGAGAGGGGACTGCATCATTGTGCAATGATAGTTCAATTCTCCATCTCTTACTATTCTTTTCAAGGCAGGGTTTTAATCTAACTCAGGCTGACCAGGAACTCACTTTATTCCCAGGCTGGCCTCTCACTTATAGTGATCCTCTTACCTCTGCTTCTTAAGTGGAGCTCTGGGACTAAAGGTGAGCCACCACCACACCAGGCTGTCTCCAATTTAAAGCCAAAATGTTTACATACAGCTACAGATCTGTAACTTACCTCCTCCCAGTTGATGCTTTCTTCTTATACTAATTTTTCCTTGCTCCTTTGATTTCAGCGTCTTTGATCAAATCCAATCCTGAGTTTAAACGTTTGCACGTGCTCTGTTCTCAGCCAGAAATGCTTTCTTATACCTTCCCCTATAGTCCCCCTGTAAACTTTCTCCCCAAGAATAATAAGATGAATTTGTTTTAATTTCTGATGCTAGTAGATTTTCCATTGAAATTAGATTAGCGAGTACTTCTTGGCCATGCATTGTTTGGGTTAAGACAATGAAAACAAAAAAGGTAAAACTTCATGTCCCTATAAAGTTTAACAGGTTTTGAGAGCCAAGATACAATAAAACAGCAAGGCCCACATGCTCTGTGTGAGGTGGTGGTAACAACCTACAGATAAATTGAAATCAGGTATGTTAACACCTCCAGAAGTATTTCTATTTCTGAGGATAGTTTTGGAGCTCTATACCTTCTATAGACTCATTAACCACCAGTGTGACAAGAGACGTGACCACTTTCCAGGAGATGTGCCGCCTATACCACAGCCATCAGGGCCTAGGAGGAAGTGGCAGGGGAGCAGCAACAAGAGTATTGCCCCCACTGCTAGCTTGACAACCAGCTCCAGGGAACTGGTGGTGACAGACATAGTGGTTAACCAAAACACATCAAAGCAGAAACTCAGAACGTATGAGAACTTAAAACTTAATCAAACTGCTAAGAGACCCACCAAGGTTCAGGGAACATTATGGAAGTGGCGGCAGGAAATTTAAGAGCATGCAGGGTGAATAGAAATTTCCTGAAGTGTAGTAACTAACTGAGGCCTTAATTACCCCACACTGAACACCAATAACCCCACTGAGGAGAGCCCTTAAGAAGGTGGGTCTAGTGTAGAGGGGATACAAGAGTATATGACTTTGTAAAATTAAACAATAAATAAATAATAGTTTTTTAAACATCTGCAGAGAAAAAATAGAAGTGAGGAAGCTGACTGCTGGCATTTCCAGTTTAATGATGTCACAAGTGAGAATGTCAAGGCATGTAACGGACCCTGTATCCTGCCTCAGAGATGCTGGACATCAGTGTGCACTTATGGTCATTTCACAATAGCTCAGAAAAGTCCAGCAACTGATGACTGGATAATAAAATTGTGGCTCATATATGCAATGGAGTTTGACTCAGGTGTAAAGAAAAAATGAAGTGAAATTTTCAGGAAAATTTATGAAAGAATTATGAGTGAGGGAACCCAGACTCAGAAAGTCCAAGGCCACATGTTCTCTCATATGTAAATCTTAGCATTTATTGTTTGTGTGTATTTATATGTGGGGATGTGATCCTGAGTATGGGCTATGATTCAAGACAGGAGACCTTGAGAGGGATTTAAGAGATGATGAGAAGGGAAGCAAAGGTCAAATGAAACAATCAGTATGAAAGCCAACAGAAGATTGACCTAACTAAAGAAGGGGACTAAAGAAGGGGAAAGGAGGAAAGGGAAACAAAAATAATTGTTCATAAATGCCATAATGAAACCTAATTCTTTGTATGCTGCTAAAATTAATGATAACAATATTAATAATAATAATTTGGACTAAAAGCCTAGGATGAAGTGAACCATGTGAAGTTACGAAGTGAGAAGCCTCCAGACAGTTACAGACACAACTGCAAATGCCTAGTCGTTAGACCCCACCAGATATGTTTGTGGAGCACAGAGGCAACATTGCAAGGATGTATTTTTTTAAATATATTTTAATTTGTTTGAGAGAGATACAGAGAGAGTGGGCATGTCATTGCTACTACAGATGAACTTCAGACACATGCATCTGGCTATACATGGGTGCTGGGGAATTGAGCCCTGGCCAGCAGTCTTGCCTTTAATGAATAATCCATGTTTCCAGACCAGACTCTATTTATTATTCTCTCTCTCTCTCTCTCTCTCTCTCTCTCTCTCACCTCTTGACAATACCTGAGAGAAACAACTTAAGAGAGAAATACTGAATTATAGCTCAATGTTTGAGAATATTTCCTTTCATCATAGGGGAAGGGATGGTGATGGTGGCCCTGCCCCTGGCAGAGGACGCACACTGCATTTCTGTTTCTGCAGTGATGCTGGGACAGGAAACTGCAAGGGACGGAAAGCAGGGCTGTAACACTCAAAGGCCGATGGGAGACAGTTCTGACACAAACATAGCATGGTTGTGTGAAGTCATTTCTAACCTGAGAATTATTAATTCCAAAGTCCCAAAGGGATGACAAGAAATTTGCAATATGCCCTTACGTGATATTGGGATTTGCAATTAGGGTGTGACGTAAAGCATATCCATGGAGAAGCTTCAACCAGAGGACAAGAACAGCCCTGGGATGTGACTGGTCAAAACAGAGAGAAGGATGAAAAACCCTAAGAAATGCTACAAGTCCTGCCTTTAACTCCAGCCTCTAAGTGCAGCTCTGCACTGAAGCCTGGGAGAGATGGGTGTGATTCCCGGGCTGTTGTGTACTTGGAAAGTGCAGGTGAGTCTGTTGAAAAGACCTCTCTCTGCCTGGTGCTACCATGGAGTTTTTGTTATGACTCACTTCCTCTTTTCAAGGAAGGCTTTACCTTTGACGATGGCCTTTCCTTCTTGTCTCATTTCAAAATAACTGTAATCTGGTCAAATACCAATCAGCAAGCTCCAAAGCCCATCCTGAACACCCACATCCAGAGAATGTGAACCCTCACATAGACAAGCCTGCCAGGGATACTGTTGCTACTGGCTCTTTATCCCACCTGTGGAGAGGAATCCTAGGACCACAGGGCTGCTGGTCCTGCAAAACACACAGGCAGTGGAGCTGGGCTGCTGCCCAAGCTGATCCAGAGCCGCTCCCTGTGGCCACTGCTGCCTTAGGCTCCTGCTATGGCCACAGATGCCAACAGCCCAACTGGAATTTCAGAGAAAAGCCTCATTTGACCTCTGTCCTGGGCCAAGCACTCTCATTAGAAATCCTGGGCAATATAGTCAAAAGCTTTACTTCTCTGAAAGTCTGAAATTACAAAAGCCTGCAATGGGGGCTAAAGATCACAGATGTAATGATCAGCATCATGATAAAGAGCTGGTTGATTTCTTTGAATTACAGTAACTTTTGCTGCTAATATTAGTGTTTCTAAAATTCGTTGATTATGAACTTTACTACATGAACATAATTCATCATTTTCCCTTTGAGTTATACTCTTATATTCCCTCTCCCCTGCCCCCATTTCACTGAAAGCCCTCTTCAGCGGGGTTGTTGGTATTCACTGTGGGGTCATGAATGGATCACTCTCTGTGAGAGAGACATTGCCTCAGGATACTTCTCATCCTGTGTTCATAGAGTCTTTCCACCCTCTTGTCTGCAATGATCCCTGAGCAGGGGAGGATGGGTTATATAATTCTCCATTCTAGTTGAGGTCTCTGCATCCTCTGATTTTCTGTGCTGATAAAGTCTCCTCAGTTTCTATCACCATCTCCCTGGAGGAGGATTTCAGGCTAGCATTGAGAACAACACACTCTTTTTTATCCCCATGACGTTCCCTGGACCCCGGCATTGTGATAGAGATGACTCCTGTTGTGCTAGGCAGTTGGCTTTCTTTTCTTGTACAACTGATGGGTCTTGGGTCTCCTCTGTAAAAAGCAGATACTTCAACCAAGACTGAGAGTAGCATGGAGCAAAGGGGATAAGAACAGTCATTGAAAACACCTTTTGATAACCATACAGTTTCATTCTCATCTTGGTCAATGAACAGTGGGGACTTCCTTCTAGAGTCAATGAACTTCCTAGTCATAGGATTTTGACTTGGTTCTCAGTAATGGTATGAAATCCCTCCAATCTAAATGGCCTCTATTCAATCAGAGAGCAGTTGATGACCCCCATAGACTGTGTGCCACTATTGCACAGATGTATACTTCTTTCCTAGATGGTTGATTTTGTAGCCTGAAGCATCCCGGGTATGTTAACAATGTTGGTGACCTTTATTAATTTGACCTGTCCATGAAGATGGGAGACATTTCAGTCTTCTCCTATAGTGATCAATTTATTTCTTCAGTGTTTTGACATTTTCATTGTATTGGACATTCACTTCTTTCTTACGGATATTCCAAGAGATTTATTTTTTTGTAGCTATTATAAACAAGATTGCTTCCCTGACTTCTTCCACCATATGTTTTTCCTTGGTATATACAAAGGTTACTGATTTTTGTGTGTTGATTTTATATCCTGACACATTTCTGAAAGAATTTATTACCTATAGGATTTTTTTTGGTGGAGTCGCTTGTATAGAATCATATTTTGCAAATAGACACATTTAGTTTTACTTCTTCATTTCCAATTTAATGCTTTGTATTACTTTCATTGTTGTACTGATTGAGCTAAGACTTTAATTCCCAAGTTCAATGGTAGTGACGAGAGTGAGCACTCCTGTCTTGTTCCAGACCTCAGTAGAAATACTTCAACTTTACCCTCATCTAGTATGATTTGGGCCTTAGGTGTATTTCATACAGTCCTTATTATTTTGAGATATTATCACTCCATCCCCAATGTCTCCAGTGCTTTACTTATGATGAGATGTTGTATTTTGTCAAATGCCTTTTCTACTTCTTTTGAAACTATCCTTAAGTCTGTTTATGTCATTTATTGATTTCCACATGTTGAATCATCCAGGCATCCCTGAGATGAAGCATATTTAATCAAGGTGTATGATACATTTGAAGTGCTCTTGGATTTGATTTGTAAGAATTTGATTAGGATTTTTTGCATCTAATTTCAAATGGGATATTGGTCAATAATTGTCTTTCATTGTTGTTTATCTATCTAGTTCTTGCATTAGTATTATACTGGCTTCACAGAAGGAGTGTGGGAGCATTCTCTCCATTTTAGTTTTTGAAATAACTTGAAAAGAAGTGGTTTTTAATTCTTCAATGAAAGTTTGGTTGAATTCAACTGTGAATCCATCTGCACCTGGACTTCTTTGTTGTTGTTTTGGCTTTTAATTAGTTTTTCAATCTCATTAGATGCTTTAGTTGCATTTGGGTAATTGAACTCTTCTGGGTTCCATTTTGGTTTGTGATGTGAGTCAAAAATTCTACACCTTTCTCTATTTTTCAGCTTTGTAAAATATTGATTTTTGAAAACTGTCCTGATGATTCTTCCAATTTCACTGGCATCTGTTGTAGCATCTCCTTTTTCATTTTTAAATTCAAGGAGGCAGTTTTTCTTTTTGTTTTTTGATCAATTTGGCCAGGGGTTTATCAATCTTGCACATTTTTTCCCTAACAAATCAGCTCTTCATTTCATCCATTTTAAAAACTGTTTTCTTCATTTCAAATTAATTGATTTCTGTTATAATCTTAACTATTTATTTCCATCTGGCACTTTGGGGTTAGACTGTTATTTCTTTGTAGCCTTCATTCTGTTTTTCTCTTGCTGATTTCTAGCTTTATTGTACTGCATTGTGTTCATGTATAATACAGGGAGTTATGTCAATTTTTCTGAATTTGTTCAGACTTGCTTTATGACCTAATATGTGAACTATTTTAAAAAAGGTTCCATGAGCTGCTGAAAAGATTGTGTATTCTTGAAATTAGGGTGGAATGCTCTATAGATGTCTGCTAAATTCATTTGATATATGGTGTTGCTTAGCTCCATTATTTCTCTGTTTATTTTTTGTTTAGATTGTATACTGAAGATAGTGGGGTATTAAACTTCCCCACTATTATTGTGTTGGAATTTATTTAATATTTAGCAGATATGCTTTATAAAATTTGGTGAACCTTTGTTTAATGCATGTAAGTTTTTTATTATAATATTTTCTTGTTGAATTCTTCCTTTAATGAGTATGAAGTGACCTTCTTTATCTCATTTAATTAGTTCCTGCTTAAGATCTATTTTGTCAGACATTGGTACCATTACACTAACTTGTTTCTCATTGCTTGGATTTTTTTTTATTCTTTCACCCTAAAATGGTGTCTATATTTAACGATGAAGTTGGGCTCTTGTAGGCATCAAATGGACGAATCCAGTTTTCTGATCTAACCTGCTAACCTGTATCTTTTGATCTTGGAGTTGTGTCCATAAATGCTTAGAAATATAATTGAGATGTTTGTTCTAATACCTATTATGTTGAAGTCTTTGTGTAGTTGGGTGTTTTATTCATTTTTATATGCTTTTAGATTTGTTCTAGTTTGGATTATTCTATTTTACCCTCCTGTAGACTCCTTGGTATGTATATTTATCTCTTCAGTGTGAAGTATTTCATCCAGTATTTTATGCAAGGCTGGCTTGGTGCTCATAAATACATAAGGCTAGCTTTTATCATGGAATGATTTTTTTCAATTTTATTGTGAGTAATAATTTTGTTGAGTATAATATTTGGGTTTGGTAGTGAATATCTTTTAAAATTTGAAATACTCCATTCCAAGAACCTCTGAATTATAGAGGTTCTATTGAAAAATCAGAAATAATTATACCTTTGTAAGTGATGAGCTGATTTTCTCTTGCAGCTTTTAGTACTTTTACTACCCTAGCTTTTTTTGTCTTTTAAAATATACCATATTTCTCCCATGCCTCACTTGTTGGTTTTTTTTTCAATTTGTCATTAATGTTGGACTCACAGACTATATATTCTCTGTCTTCTTCTTGAGCTCTGATAGTTTTTCCTCCACATGATCTGTTAGTAAGGCTTTCTTAGGAGCCTTTTAAATGTTTTTATTTTTTTTCATTTTTATTTTCAATTAGGTTTTTCTTCAGTGTCTCCATTTCTTTATTGAATTTAATATTGGCTCTTGGAATTCATTCCTTGTTTAATTGTGTCTTCATTAAGCTTACTCCACTGACCATTGAATTCATGTTTTTATTGATTCTCATCAATTTCCTTCTGCTGTATATAGAGTTCTTTTGATTGATTTTATTCCATTTCATTCACCTGTTGTGGTAGTTTGAAAGTATGTCTTCCATAGACTCAGGTGTTTATTAAAGCTTGTAACTTGGGTCTCCAGCTGCATAGCTGAAGGCGTTTCACTGGGGCATATCTGAATTCCAGCTAAAAGGTATGCTGAGAAGTTTGAGCTCTGTCTGGACCCCTGATGCTTGATTTCCAGTTTTGTGCTTGCTGCTTTCTGGTTTATGTGCTAGTGATGTTTTTTTTTTTTTTTTTTGCTTTTGTTTTTGTTTTTTAATCTCTGCTTGGATATATGAAAGCAGCTTTATCCATCCCTAATGGAACTTCCCTCTAGATCTGTAGATCTGTAAGCTTGAAATAAATCCCTTCTTCCTCTAAACTGTGCCTGGTTTGGATGTTCATCTCAACAACATGGAGCTGTCTACAACAGTTGTTTATTAAACTTTTTTGTTTTTCTTTTCTGTTTCATTCAGCCATTTTTAATGGTATCAATAAATTTGCTTAATAGGTTTAATATTTTTACTTATTTATTTGCAAGCAGAAAGAAAGAGAGTGGTGAGAGAGAACAAGGGCAAGGCTCCCAGCTGCTGCAAACAAACTCCAATATGCATGTGCAACTTTTGTGCATCTGGCTTTACTTGGGTACTGGGTAATTGAACTTGGGTCATTAGTTTTTGCAGTCAAATGCCTTAACTGCTGAGCCACTGTAGCTTTATTTTGGAATTCTATGTCAGGAATTTTCTTTACATTTTCACTAGAGGCTTCCTCTACAGGACGAGGCATTCTTGGTGGGGATATCTTGCCTTGATTTCTTGCTTTATTTGTTTGGCATTGGGTTCTACCCATCCTGAGATAGACCTTTAGTCTTGCTACTGCTGCAATAGCAGTGTTTATGGAGTCTGTGGTAAGTGGCATAGTCAGCCTTTAGGTAGTATGGAATGGCAGACAACCTTCAGTTTTACACTGGGTACACTTAAATCTTGTCAGCCTCCTCCTGGAGGGACCAGTTTCCAGGTGTGTCTAGGCTGGACCTTGAAAGGCTTGACCTAATAATTGCACAGGCTATGATCAACCAGGAAGCCCTGAGTCAGGGAGGTGTGGGCAGCAGCCCATACCTGAGAGTGAGTGGTTATATGCACAGGGGATTAGAGGGTAGAGCTCACCTGGGTCATAATCAGCCTACTCTATCAAGCACCTGAGTGTTTGGAGTATGATCAGTTCCAGAGTCCCTACTTAAGGCAGCAGCAGAGGCTCAGGGCTGCAGCGTAGGAAGAGAATTCTGCACATAGTGTTTCTGATTCCCAATCCCAGCAAGTGGAACTGGGGTTGTACCTGCTTGGCAGTGGAGTTAACTTGACCTCTACTTACCATCCCCTACTCAGTACCCAGGGCTACTGAATTCCTACTGATGGCAGCAGGATTCTGGGGAATGGCAGCAGGGTAGTGGAAGATGGCTACTTAGCTGCTATTACTACTTCAAAAAAATCTCGACTGGAGAGGCTGTTCAGGAGTTAAGGGCTCTTGCTTGCAAAGCCTGACAGCCTAGGTTTGATTTCCCAGTACCCATACAAAGATAAATCCACAAAGTGACACATACATGGAGTTTGTTTGTAGTGGTAGAGGCCCTCACATGCACATTCTCTCTCTTTCTCTCTCTCTCTCTCTCTCTCTCTCTCTCTTTCTCTCTCTCTCTCTCTCTCTCTCTCTCTCTGCTTACAAATAAAATATTTTTTAAACTTAAAAATTACAAAACCCTTGGTCCTCTATTCTGGGTAAGATATAAAATAAAAAATATAGCTTTAGATTTAAATTTAAAACAAAATATAGATGTTTTATATATGCAGTTTTTACAAAATATAGCTTATTTACTGCATATATGATAAACATATAAATCATGTATATGCACAAGACATATGTTGAAACATATCCATTACTTTTTCTGATGTTCAAATTTTAGCAGGGCATTCTATATTTTAGTTTGCTAAATCTATCCATCCTGTTCCCTAGATATTTGTAAGGAATTAATGAGATTGTGATTCCCATGGATATTCACTACACTATTATGATCACAACTGTCCATTGCACCCACTTGCTCTCCCATTAAATGTCCTTATGGAAACTAGAAACTCAGTAATTAAGTATCTGGGTATGCTAGGTACTGTGGAAATCTTGGAGATATAATAGTAGGACATATAGTTGATGCTATAACACCCTATACTGTAATGCAGAATTGAAAAACTTATTTCTCAGTCCTTTAGATTATTAAAAGACACTAAACCTCAGTTAAATCCCTCCCCCAAAAACTCTCAAAACCACCGAGTAAAGACTCCATTTTGACACCACAGTGCTGGAAGAACATTTTGTAAATTGAGGACTTTTCACTAAGAAAAGATGTACTTGTCATTTCATAAAAAGTCTTCATCTCAGACTGGAACCCAAACCTGTTGGAGATCCCAATAGAAATGTAGTTCTTTGGAACAGCAAACTGTATGCTTTGACTACAGCAAAAAGCATAAGGAAAATCCCGAGGAGGATCAGACAATAATCAATACGTGCTTTGTGCTCTTCCATTACCCTTAATACATCAATATGTTGCCTCAGCACATCTGGCTAGATTTGAGACAGCCTGAGACTTCACAGGACATTCACTATGTCATTTTGATTCTTATTGATAGAAATGGTTGTGAGCTGACATGTTATTAGATTTTCAAGGCCAGCTACACATATCATTGGATACACCATTTTTCAACCCGTGTTTGAGACGCTTAGCCAGCTTTTACCTTTGAACACTCGACTGGCTTTCATGTCATGGTCTGCCATAATTATGCTGCAAGATAAACATCACCTCCCCATAATTGATGTTTTAGATGAACATCACCTCTCCAGAATTATTGAAGAGTTGAGATTAATCTTTGAACTCTTTACTCTGGGTGTTCTCATATGGGAACTCACGCACATTCATGATTTCACTGACTGTTTCATCTTCTAATTCACAATGTTTATCCATAGCTATATCAACTACAAATGCCACATTTATTTATTTGATATGTTGTTATGTATCTCCATGGGTATTTCTTACAAGTGTCTTTGATAAGTGTCCTCTGTCTGTAAAACTCCCCTTTATTTATTTTTCTCTCCTCTAGTTCCATTGTCATTAAATTCCAGATTTACAGATAAAAAAAAAAACCCTCTTATTTGGATGTGTGAATTTGGATGAGTCTTGAAATACATACAGACCTGTGTATCCACAACTACAATGAAGGAACTGAGCACTTCACTCCTTATGTCTCATCTCTTGTGCTAATATCAAGCTGTGTCACGTATGAAAACTCCCCAGAATACTTTCGCCCCTAGTCCCAGATGTTCCTTATCTGTGGAAAAAATTAACTTTGCCTTTTCCATCATATGTTTAAAACCTAATCATAGTTATGTGACTTTTGATACTAACATGGCAAATGCTTTTATCTCAGCAATATGTCTTTGGGGTTTCATCCATTTAACAACAACTTGTTTCTTTTTATTCTTGGTTGGAACTTGATTATGTAGATGTACCTCGGTTTATATATCCATCCAACCTCAGAGCTTTGACAGTAAAAAGACAGTTTCTCTAAATTAAGTAGGAAATTTTATGTCAGTATGACTTTTTTTTATTTTTCTTAGGTAGAGGAATAAATGTAGAATTCTGATCATATGGAGTGTATGCAGTGGTATTTGTAAGAAACTGTCAGTCTTACAAAGTAATACATATAAAAATATAAATATAATATAAATATAAGTATATATGTATATATAATAGATATTATATATATATATATATATATATATATATATATATTTATACTGGAAACTTATAAGACTTCCAATTGCTAAATGTCCTTGTAGTATAACTTTAAATTTTCAATTTTAACTCTAATTTTATTTTCAATTTTCATATATATATATACAGTATTCATATAATTATATTTCTTCAATGGCTTATGAAGCAAAAGCATCTCCTTGTGTTTATCTATCATCACTGTATCCATAATAGTTTTGTTCAAATATTTTGCTGGGTTTTATTTTAATTGAAGTTTGTTCCTTTATTGATTTTTTAAAATTGTTTACTTGTTTTCAAGGAAAACCCTTTGTTGGTTAGGTGATGTTTAAATAGTTTTTCGTAGTAGCTTGAATTTTCATTTTTGTATTAGTGTCTTTTGCTATACAAATGATTGTTAATTTTTATGAAGTTTAATTTTTCAATATTTTCCTTCATAAATAATGAATTATTTACAAGTGCTTTTTTTAATTTCCAGATTTCTGAGATGTTAAAA
>PVHP010013474.1:0-40911 GCA_004024765.1 Zapus hudsonius | reverse complement strand
CACCCATCAGTAACAACACACTTGGGCCAGGAAGACCGGGATGAGTACTAAAATATACAGGATCCCTTGCCACAAGGACTAATACAGACAGCCCACGAAGGAGGATATACAACTGATCAGGGAGGGGGAGGGGGGAAGCGGGGAATTCGGGATAACAACGCATGGTTTGCCCACTAAATAATGTAACTCATTATGGACAATAAATATATATTTTAAAAAATGTAGTAATTATTGGGTGCTCCAATAACATTTCCTAAGAAAAACTATAGAATCATGTCATTCCAGTCCAGATGCCATTCAAAAATGTAAAAATCTAAATTAGTTGAGAACTAATAAAATATAACCTAGTTATTATGCTTTATGTTATTACATTTAACTTATGGTCACAAAGTTTTGAAACACGGCACAGTTCATCAACATTACATGTTCGACAACCCAAACATTGACTTCGAGAATGAACATTCCACACAGTTAACCCAGAGGAGAGTAATACCATTAATTTCTATAGGAGTTTCATACAACCCATTTTTAACATACTACTAGTTAGATAACAACTTATGGTGATACAATTACGTCTTGCATGGACTTTAACACTAAAATCATACTTTGATAGTAAAATTAGACACTGTTATGGAGGAAAAAATAGGAAATTCGGTATGATAGGCATTAGTTGTTAGGATGACAAATGCCAATTAGCAGCCTTACTAGTCAGCAGGGAGGCATTTCTAAGCTTTTATAGGCTTGAATAAGACAGCCAATATTCAGGAAATGTTTTATTTACACTGAGAGATCTATTCAATGACTAATAAGCATTGCTACCAGTTGGAGCCTGGTAACCTCCTTATCCCAACAGGGATGCTTCCAAATGCCAATCAACAGTTTGACTCCCTGTTTTATACTTTTTGACATGGGGGAAAAAGAGGCACATAGGGAAGGATTCTGTTTAATTCTGCTACTACCAAGAATAAAATCTAGTATATTATTCATGTCAAACTATTTGTTAGCCTTTGTTAATATATTTTTATACTTATAACTAATGAGCAGTTAATATTTATAAATACTATGTTTTAAAAGGTAATATAGGGCTGGGGAGATTGAACAGTGGTTAAAGATACTTGCTTGCAAAGCCTGACAGCTCAAGGCTCAAATTCAATACTCCAGGAACCTCATAAGGCCTCTAGCCTCTGTGACATTCAGTATCTTATGTATAAAATAAGGTAGCAGTTTTTGCTATGGCATATTTTCAAGTATTAATTGAGGTAAGAATCTATATCATTGTTTCATAAACCAGCCACCAAACTTATTCATTCTACACATAATAAGAGCATAAATAAATAAATAAATAAATAAATAAACAAACAATCAAACAAAGAAGAGGGAATTCAATGAATCCTCCATGCCAAGTATCAGGCTACATTCTTTAGGTGTACTACCTTACCTATCCTAATAATGATGATATTTAAAACATCAAAAATGGGTATTTATGAAGCATACCATACTCCAGCACTGGATCAGAGGCACACAGAAACAACTCAGGTTGTAGATCTTAAGGGACTCACTTGTAAAAGTGGTAACTGGCAACTAAATTGTATTTAGGAGTAAGAAGCTCTGGTTTACTGTTGCACAGCAAGGTGACTATAGAAAAAAGTCATTAGTATAAATTTCAGAAGGCTAAAAGAAAGAATTTTGAAACATTTTATCATAAATAATGAGCTAGGCACGGTGGTGCACACTTTTAATCCCAGCACTTGGGAGAGAGAAGTAGGAGGATTGCCATGAGTTCGAGGCCAGCCTAGGACTACAGAATGAATTCCAGGTCAGCTTGGGCTAGAGAGAGACCCTACCTCAAAAAAAAAAAAAAAAAAAAGCAATAATAAACCTTTGAGGAGGAACACATATTTAACTTGATCTAAACTTTATATAATCTTTCACATATCAAAATATCACATTACCCTATTAAATGTATAATTTTAGGTTTATGTATAATTAAAAAGGCCTCTTACAGAAGCAGGAATATACGCCTAGAACTGTAAACCTGGTCCAAAGCGCATGGGTGAGGGACATAGGCCCTATAGGGGAACATATTACTGTTATTTTGCTAAATGAACATGAAGTCAAACTGCCTTCTAAATATTTCTACTTATGCCTACAGATTAGAGATGCCTGCACCCTTGGTCAGAGAAGTTTCTTTTAGCAGTGTGCTGGTTATTTCAGTGACTCAAATCTGGTCTCAGTGCTTAGAGTAAGTGACTGTTCCTTTAGTGCTCAGCCCTTAATGGGACATTTATATCACCCCTCCATGGTTCAAAGAACATTGTGGAAAAGTGGGAGAAAGAATGCAAAATCCAGAGGATGGGGAGGTGTGCTGTTGAGCACTAACTTCTAACACCACATAGCCACTACATTCAAACAAAGAGCAGCTGTAGTTTTCTGTAAAAGGAACCTATCAACATTCCATTGTGGATGGGCGAGGGGCTCATGAGGTCCTCCTCCTTGCTGAGTAACAAATGGCACTTAGCAGTTGCCAAAATAAGTGGGGGGAGAGAAAATGACATTTTCTTTAGTAATGTAGCCAATAGTAAGTTGTCCATGTTCCAGTAAATAACCTCCTACCCATGCTCATGCATGCAACCTGAATTTAATACATGTGCTTTAAATAAATCCAAATTAGAAGTGGGTGGGGATTAGAAATAATGAAGGTCTCAGCAGAATTAGGGTGGGATAAAAATAAAAGGGTAACGGGTTTGTATATGCTCTAAACACATCATATACATGTAGAAAAAATTGTCAAAGAATAAATAAAAATATTTAGGTAAATTTATAAAAATACTAAAAATGATAAAAAATAAACATTTAACCACAAGGTATCATCTTAAGGTGAATCTTTATGTATAACAGCTTACCAGACCGAGTAAAGTAAGGGAATTCTAGGGAGAGGAAATGGGCATATGAACATTGACATGTGAAAGAACAATGCATTTTTTGGAGACAATGTAAAATCAAAAATCTTGTAGGCATTTTTCTTGACCCCCTACTCTATTAACTTTGATAAGATAATGCCAACAAAAAGAATGTGTAACTGGATGGGTAAAATACTGCATATTGGCAAGATAGTTATGACAGAACAAAGAAGGAAAATAAAACTAAAGATGCTTTGAGAAAATATTTTCAAACTGTGTATCAGATAAGGGACTTGTACTTAGAGTGATAAGACAGTACTGAATATTAAAATAATAAATGACAAAACTAAACAATGGGTAAATATTATGAATAAAAATTGCTCCAATGATGTCACACAAATAACCATAAACACAAATTGAAAGATTCAACTCCATTGGCAATAGGAAAACACTATTAGAAATCACAAGTAACAGTATAACCTAGTAAGATGGCCATAATTAAAAACATACTTAATAATTGCCAAAGAACACATATCTTCATAATTGTCTTTGACAACTATTAAACTAGGATTTTCTACATTTTCATTGTGGACATTAGTGTAACTATTTACAAAACAGTCAATTTCTTCAAAATGTCAAGAATATATAAGTAATATAGTGCTAAGTAATTACACTTGTACAGATATACCAAAAAGCAATGAAAAACAATGTCCACATAGACAATTAGACATGAATAATCAAAGCAGCATTAGGCAGTGAAGGAATACATGAAGAAAATATAGTTTAACCACACAATGGAGTATACTTGGTTACAGGCAGGCAGGAAGCATGTTTCAGGCTACAACATGGATAAGCCTTGAAAACATTATGATAAGTGAAATAAATCAAAAGTCCATGTATATGACCATTTGATTTTTATGAAATGCTCAAAATATACAGATCTATGGAGCTAGAGAGTGGATTAGTGATATTGTGGGATGAAAGAAGGGGTTGGGAGAGGATTGGAAGTGACTGTTAGAAGTCAGTCTCCTTTCTGATGTGATAATATTCTAAAATAGACTGAGGTGATAGTTGTAAAATTCTGTGACTATTCATAATACTAGTGAGTTACACACATTAAAACAGATGAATTGTATGGTATGTGAATTATATCTCAATAAAGCTGTTATTTAAAAAATCGAAGGTGCGAAAAAAGGGTATGATTGAATGAATGAACTACCACAGAATTGCACAGGAAAGAAGGATTGTCAGCCTGGGGCAATAGGAAGAAGTCTAAGAATCAAAGCTTTCATGAGAAGTAACCACATATGCAAAAGTTGTCAAGAGGTGAGGGGAATGAAATCACCCTTGATTTTATCAATCACTACTTCAGCTAACCCTGTTTAATTTTCCTTCCTTCAGTAAAAGTAATTTGTCCTGCTAATTCCATCATGCATTCTCCTGGGATTTGTTGAAGGCTCTAGGAAGCCAAGCTGATTATGTATCAAATGTCTTTTTAGGCACTTTCTTTACAGGCTAATTTGTTGCAGCCTATTTAAAATAGATGACTAATCTGGAGCCACTCATGCCAAGCAGATGGATACCTTATTTGTTGCACCCATCACTTCTGATCAGCTCCATTTTCTCTGACATCTTCTCTGCTTAACTTCAGTGGAAGAAAAGAATTGATTATTTAGCATGTACCTTACTTTTTCATGAATTTTGACATTTAATCTTCATATCTCACACCTAGATTACAAATAAAGAAACTGGTCCAGAGAGGATAAGTGACTTCCCAAGGTCGTGTCACTACTTACTAAGTGGTTTAATTAGAATTCTAGTTTGGGCTGGACCATGAGACATTCAGTTATGAAGTGCATAATCCTGCAGCATGAGACTTCCTAAGTAATTGGTTCCCATGGGTCTGTTCCCCTGATAATACTTTCAATGTTCTTTCAAGTTGGAGTTTGTGTTGTTGCTAATTTTAAAACAATGATAATATTTACACATTTAACACTTCTTTGGCTAACTTCCTTTTCAACCACATACCCAGATGAGTTAAAGAAAAAAAAAAGGTTCCCTGTTAAAGCTTGATTTGAAAAATCTCCTTATGAGAATGTAATTTTTAACAGACTTGAAAATAGGACACAAAAGATTTTCAACAGCAATATGAGAGTGGCAGTGCTCTACCAACACAGGAAATAGTGTAATAATATGAAAAATCATAAGAGAAAGAGTAGCTTCAAGTAAACTTTCAGGTTACTCTCACATTACCATTCTTACCATGAGCCAGTAATACAGAGTTAAAGCATAAGAGCACGAAGAGATCTGAGTCAGCTGTACTCTCAACAGCTCTGGGTTTAAATTACCACTCATTCTATTTTGAACATTACATAGGTTAGAAAGAAAGGCATCATTTACCTCTCTCTCTCTCTCCTCTCTCTCTCCCTCTCTCTCTCTCTCTCTTTGAAATGTTCCAAGAACATTTGCTATGCTTACACATTCATGTGAGTGTATTTCTACCAATAAGATATAATTATATAACATATATAGCTTTATTGAGTTATAATTCACACATTCAGTGTGTGAAATTGATGGCTTTGATATAATTTCTTGATACATACATATATATATGCATTCCCATAGTCAACATGAGAAAATAGCCCATCACCTCATAAAGAAACCTTGTATCCTTTAGCTATCACATGTATATCCCCTGTATCTCCCCAACTCTAAGTAAACATTAGTGTCTTTTGTATTCCTATAGATTCCCATATTATGGATAATACATACAAATGAAATCCTAGAACTTGTGGACTTTTATGTTTAGACTTTTCCACTTAGCATAATATTCTCAAGGCACATTCATGAGGCAGCAAATGAAAAATAATTCATTTAAAAATATTTTATGTATTTATTTGCAAGGAAAGAGAAACAGACAGAGAGAGAGAGAGAGAGGGTGAGTCAGAAAGAGAATGGTTGTGCCAGGGCCCATAGCCACTGCAAATGAACTCCAGATGCATGCACACCTTTTTTTATATCTGGCTTTACATGGGTAATAGGAAATAAAACTCAGGTTGTTAGGTTTTGAAGGAAAGTGCCATAACTGCTCAGCCAACTCTGAAGCCCATATTTCAATTTTAAATATAGATAAATCTCATTATATTTTATGGACATACATTCCTTGTTATATTTTTTTAATTTTGTTTTATTTTTCTTCTCCAATTTTGTGCCTCAGACTTCTTTTTAACTTTACTGAATGAACACATTTTGAGGCATTGTCCCTGCCCCTCGCACACATACACCTAGACTGACTGGTGCATTCATAAGCACACAGTGACTTTTTTCATTTAATATTATTACATGCTTTCTATTCAATACATAGATCTAATATTTACTTCTTAGTTTTGAAACAGGGTCTCACTCTGTAGCCCAGGTTGGTGCATTCCAGGCTGGCCTTGAACTTCCAGCAATCCTCCTTGGCTCAGCTTCCTAGATGGACATCTTCATATATGGCATTTTATACTCTTTTTAGTGAATACAGTTTTGATGTGATTTAATTCAGATAATCACATAAAATGTATAGGGAGAAAAAAGAGATGTCATCTCTTTTGGTGGAAGATTCATGTCTTTAGAACAGTAATGTAAAAGCAGAGTTGGTCCTTCATACGCTCTTATGGGTTCCTTATCTGAAATTGTCCTAAATAATATATCACATATTTATATGGCATTCATACTGTATTATGTATAAGTAATCTAGAAATGATTTTAAGAATACTAGAGGATTCATAAGCAAATACAATGCTATTTATATAAATAATTTGAGCAGATTTTGATAACTGTGGTAAGTCTTAGAATCAATATCCTGTGTGTAAAGAAGGAAGTCTGTACATTCCCTAAACTGTAATGCTAGAAATGTAGATTCCTGGGACCTATGTAAGACTTCTTGGTTCATAAGCTCTGGGCTTGGGCTCAGTAATTATTTTAACAAGCCCTTATGTCCCTATTTGATTTAAAGTTTAATAATTTTCAGATCAATTATAATTGACTGAACATGTGTAAGGCATAGGTATAGGGAAGTGGAGTAAGGATATCAGTAGCTTTCCATTGTTGTTTTTTTTTTTTTCAGGAAAAGCACATTAACACAGCAAAAAAATACTTCCCTTTATGTTTTTCCTGCCATGTATGCAGTGCTAAAATGAAAGAAGATGAACAACTTTTCCTGCCTGGGCCTCACGTTTCAGTTATATACTCACAGGACAATGAGACTGAGAACCTATCTCTCAGCAGAAATTGGCATAGTAGGAAAACAGGATTTTGCTGGATTTACAGATTGGGACAAAAAGAAATTTTAGGGATGTCCTAATTAAGAGTCATATTTTGAAAATAAGGAAAATGAAGTCCAGAGAAATTATGTTAAACATGGAGACCACAAAATAAGCAAAAGCTTTGTCTCTCAGTAGAGCATTGCTATTTTATTGTGATGGTTCTTTAGCAGAGAAATTCATGAAATACAACTGGGAAGATTTCATTTAAAAGGTATACTCGGGAAGATTTGTTTTCCTTATCTTACTAAGCAGCCAAGACTGGTATGACTTAACTGCATCTAGAAGGCATTTGTGAACATCCAGTATTACATGGTTCTCTTCTAATTCAGCAATGACGATAGAAGTCAGTGAAGCACTTGGGATATTAATTACCACAATATAGTTCTAGTTTTCTGTGACCTGTAACCTTTTGACTTTCTCTTCTCTCCTTTCATGTTAATTATTAGTTCTTACATCATCAGTGGCTTTGCATCCAGTGAATAATCTTCACCCTTACTCTCATATATACTATTGCCAGTGAGAAACAAGAAATCAAATAATTATGACCTTTAGGACAATTACAGTAGAATAGCTTATGAGTAAAGAACAGGAAATTTAGGGTAGGAAGGGCCCTTGTGATATTTACTTTGGTTGCTATGTGATAGTCAGTCCTGCAACATAAGACATTATTTAAGAAAATGGCATTTTAGCCAGTTATCCTTTACACATATAAGACAAACAATGAACTTTAGAAGGTTTTCTTGTTAATTCAGAAAGGTATGCTTGCCCCATATCAAGATTTCTCTTCTGGTGGCTTTTATGAATTTGTTTATGCTAAACATTGAACTTTATTTTAGAGCAATTTATGATAACAAAAGTGACTGAGGTGAAAATGATATTTACCATATACCTTCCAGCCCTGTCCTGACACATGCACAGGCCCCCTCCCCCACTACTGACGCCCTGCACCACAAACACCCTGGTGGGATTTATAAGCTATAGAAATACTGTCAAAAGAACAGTTGCTATTACCTGTAACACCACAGAACTGTGGGTATTGCTGGTAAAGATACGTGTGGTTCCTGCCTTGGAAGACTGCAAATGGGAAGAGAGACCCATTTCACTGCCTCCAAGGGACAATTTCATGTGCTGGTCTTCTTCCACAAGAGATCTGAAAGTTTTTTAAATCAGAGGGAAAGACATTAAAATGTATATAATTCATAATAATGAGATTATTTAGAAAAATAGTCACTTTTGCCAATCATCTAACTTTGGAAAACATTGACAGTTGCTTCATTGTATTCTAGGCTTGTGGCACTCTTTATCACAGGAAAGTATACATTTTTTTAAATGCTTTCCAAGAACAAACTATAGAGAAGAACTGAGTAATCACTTAAATAAGGTTTTAAGTTATAAGCACAAAAGATGTTTAGGGCCACAGCATTTGCTTTGGTATTTTTATTTGGTATATTTGGTATTTTATTACAATATCTTCAAATAGTGTTATTCACAGTTAAATTTAATTTTGGACACTTAATATTATGTTTATAAGTTTAGAAAGATTTTATTACACAGTATTATAGCGCTTAGAAGACATAAAGAAGGCAAAGCACCTATAAAACAGGAGGGGTTAATAGTGGTTAATCCCATATTTAATTTTAGAAAGAGAAAATGAATAACTGATTTACTTAATCATTATTATGTATCAAATTTTTAATCTTAAGAAAATCTAATGCAATAGGAGCCATTATTATCTTTTTTATTAAGGGAAGAGACAACAAACAAATGAAGTGTTAGAAGTAACCTTCTTAGGAACATAGCATTATTAAAGTGATTGTGTCAACCTTTGAATTCAAACGTAGTTTAAATGCAGTTCTATTGCTCCTTCCCATCCCTAAATGTAAAAAGCTAACTGCATTATATTTATATCATTATTTATCTCCTGTTATTACTGATAGTCTTAATCAAGCCTAAATAAACAAAATTCTACACATAACATAATTTATTTTTCTAGAAGTATCACATTTGGGATTGTATTTATAGATAAATAGCTATATTTTAATTATATTCCCATCTTCTCAAAGAAAGAATAATAAAATATGCAACTATATTCAATTATACTCCTACCTTCTCAAAGAAAGAATAATAAAATATTTAAATATATCCCTGTATTTATTACAAACAAAATTTTCAAATGCCATGAGAATTGGAGAAGCTGCAGTTGATGTCACTTAGTTGCAGAGAAAAAATAACAAAACTTTTGTGAAAGAGCATCTATTTGGTTAAACTGAAAACTAGCAATCCTGGAATAATCTGTTGTTCCTTCCTAGAAAAGGCCTTGTGTTATCTGAAGTATACATAACTGAAATTGTTTCTGAATCATGTGCCTAAGAGCAGGTGAAGCTCTGGTTCTGAATGAGTTCTATTGATGATACAGATCACTCAATGGAAATTATGGAGAAAAAGAAAGGATGACTTTAAGAATTCTCCATTTTTCCTACTTATTGGTAATTACCTGAATTTATTTGTAACTGTATTATCTAATATATAAAGACTTTACCTTGTAACTATAATAATTATTCTCTGAGTTGATCCATTTTAACAGAAAAGTGTTTTAAAACTACAACATACTTTATATATAAATATCCTGCATTTTGAATACTGAAACCAACCAAACGGTTTTAAATCCTGCAATAATTAGCAAAAATTCTGGCCTTAAGGGTGATATCAATTCATCTTAATGATATTAGAAACATAGTATAATGAAAAAATGAATTAATAATAGGTAATAATGTTTTATTCATTTCTCTTGGATATTTAATAATCATTCAAATGTGCTTTTAACAAGTATAAAATAAAATGAACATAGTCCTCCACTAGAATTTCAACAATAACTTAAGAAAGAATTAAATCATATACACATAAATTTGCATATCATACACAATACTCAAATACACATTTGTGAGCAGAATCAATTGGTAAAGTGTGAAATTGATTGATGGTAAGTTAATATCTGTAAGCCAAAATGTCTCTCATCACAGCTTATTTCAATAAGAAATTCCAGAACACTGTGTTATTGGTTTGTGTATTCCAAACAGCCTGGCATGAGACGCTTAATATGTTTCCTCCTAATGAAACAGAATCTCATGTCTGTGGATTATTGCAAAGACATTTCTTCATTGTGCAGTGTTTAAATAACCATCAATTATTATTTTTAAAAAACTGCAGATGAAAAAGGGGTAGAAGTAAAGCTGAAACTGTATTGTCCTTATGACATCTCCAGGAAATTGCTCTTTTTGAATAAACTATAGATAACAATGTGTTTACTTGCCATTTGTCTCTTGATCTTCAAATTGAGAAGCAGAATGTGAAATATGGCCCTTTCTTAGCAACAGGACATGGCTGGTTTTCTAATTAATTATGGTCAAAAGCTCAAGAAACCTTCATCAAATTCATCTTTGTCATGACTCTTTATCAGTATTGTTTGACTCTTTTGCATTCAGAACATTCCCATTATTTCTGTCAGTAACAGAATGTGTCATGTCAACCTTCTTGAAGATTCAAGATCTCATTCTATCTTGTTTTCATTAAGTTTATTGATTGAATGTGAAGAGCATTGTTCTTCAACCCTGTAAGGAAATGACACCTCTCTTCAAACCCCTGATCAAAATTATATCACATATTGTTTTTTAATAATCTGAGGAATTCCAGAAATTAATATATTTCTAAATAATTTATTAGTTTTTTTTTCAAGCCACATTATTGAAAGCAATTTATATGTTGTGGTTTTTAATGAGGGGAGGAGGGGACAGAACTTTGCTGCCACCCCTCCTCCCTACACTTCAGATAATGACTGGAGACATTTTTCATTGTAGCAACTGGGGTAGGAGCATACAATTACCATCATCTCTTGGGAGAATGCTAAGCATACTACAGCACACTCACTTGACAGTTCTGTATGCCAAAGACATTCTCAAGCAAAAGGTTTACAAACCCTGATATAGAGGAACTGACTTCTTCATGAAATGTTTCTCAAGTAATTTCAGATTTTAAATGGGGGAGAATATCCAGAGACATTGCCCCTCTCCAACAACAACACATTCACAGATAGACACACACACACACACACACACACACACACACACAAATGGACTACAGCTCAAGTAATTCATAACCCACACCACATGGACGGGTCTAGCTATCCCACTGAGGAGGGCCCTTAGTGGATTGAGGCCAGGGAGGAGGGAAAAGGGGGTACCAACACAAGACTTGTTCATACTGGGTGTCTAATTATTAGCAATAAATAAATTAAAAATAAATAAAAATATTTTCCCAATGCTCTCACTAACTCCAAGAACACAGGAAGATTATTAATTACCACAAACTCTTCCAAGGCTAATAGAATACCTTAGCTCTCCTCATGCCTCTCATACTAAATAATCAAATGTTTATGACATACTTGTAGATTCTAGCTCTGAAGTTCATAATACAATTATACACCAAAGATTTTGTTTCATTTTTCAAATAAAAATAATTATTCTACTTAAAACAACTTTTATCAGGATTCAGTTTTACTTGTTAAATTACAATCTGGGAAATTCTACCTAAATAGTCCCATTTCATAAATTCTATAAAATTATTCAGAGGAGAAATTGTGCTCATCAGTTTTCTTTCTAAACCATAAATCTTTTTTCTACAATACATATCTACATATTGCTGCCAAGCTACCCCTACCCACTGTATATTTCTTCATTTCAAAATAATGACCAATCTCTGAATATGAAACCAATCTCTCACAAAGTGTACCTGAATCAGCCACCTGTGCTCACACAAAGAAAACAATGACCCTGTGTTTAGGGTGTGTGTGTGTGTGTGTGTGTGTGTGTGTGTGTGTGTGTGTGTGTGTATGTTATTTATTTTATGTATTTGTGGTGTATCTGTGGGTGTGAGTGCACGTGTCTACTGGTGCAGGCCAGAGGAGGCCAAAGGTTGATGCCAGGTGTCATCCTCAGTCACTCTTCAACCAACTTTTTGAGAAAGGGTCTATCACTGAATGGGCTCACAGATTCAGCTAGATTAGCTAGACAGCAAGACTTAAAGATTCCCTGTCCACACCAACAAAGAGGTGGGGTTACAAGCAGGCTCCACAGCCTGCCTTTTACATGGGTGCTGGGATCTAAACTGAGCCAGCTCTTCAGCCTGCTAGTACTTTTTTGAAGAGCATTAGAACAGAGACAGAGGTGCTATTTAATCATTTTACTAAAAAAGTTTTAAAATAGGATCTTGCTGATCATACCAGAATTTATGTTTGACACTGAGGTATCATCTGGTCAGTTTTAAAATGCACATCTACTTTTCTGAGCTTCCGTCATTACAAACTACAATTCATGTTATATACAAAACCAAGTGACATCAAACTTCACTGCCAAGGAAAAATAACTTTTCAGTGTTTTTGACATTATTATCATGAGAAAAGAGTGATACCACCTGGCTTTTTTGGTAAAGATGTATGCCAACTCATGCATTGGCATATTAATTTATAGCTCACACCAACTAAAAAGCAGCACATCAATAATACCATGAATGAAACACATTTTTTTCTGTATTCCTGTGGTTGGCATTTGTGAAATAAAACAAATGAATCAGATAACAACTAAAATGTAAAGTATGTGAATAAGGCCTTTACCTTTTATCTATTCAGTTACTGATTAATTTTACAGTGCTTCTCTTTGCTTGTCATAATTTATTTACAGATATTTATTGTTAAAGTTAACAATATATTTGAATAACACAATTTTTGGACAACAAAACAATTGGGTGGCTTGAGTCAGTGTCTAAAGTATGACACAAATATTCCCTGACTATTAACATTATCATAACCACAAGTTAATGTCACTTAGTTGATATTCAAGAATAGCAATAGTAACAAAACGAAAGAAAAACAAGAAAACCATGAATGGCTTCATAGTACAATCAATTCACTGACTAATATTTCCTATCACACAGTCCCAAGGAAAATAAAATACATCATTTTCACAATCACAATTTAAAAAGCAAATCATGAAAAGAGTTTTCTTCAAAGAAGTTTTCCCCATCCATTTGTTTTTTCTGCTCAGAAAAAGAGATGTGTCTGCTTGCAGTAGCATTGGCTAAATGAAGCATTTCTTGTGATAAAGTTGCATGGCAGGTGGAGACAAAATTTTGCCACCTGTTCTCATACTTATTTGAATTTGAGTGCAAAATCTGTCAAAGAATTTCCTTCCACCATTGAGAAATGAATTTAAAAACTTAAGATGACAGAAGCCATTTCCATTAGTTTTCAGAAAGATTCAAAGTATGCATTGAATGCTAAACTTATTAATAGCTCTCCTCTACCCCTCCAAACAAACAGTGAATGGGAAATCATGCAAGTCTGTAATCTTGATATTCTGTCTGTGTCTCTGTCTCTGTCTTTCTCTCTTTTTTCTTCTCCCTTCCTTCCCTTATGAGAACTGAAGTGAAATGTTCTAAATAAGAAATAAAAATCAGAAACAAAATTTGTAGCCTTTGAGTTAGTATCTTTAAAATAAATCTGACATAGTCATTGAAAAAAATGAAAATAAATACTAAAAAGTTTAAGTGTTGAAAGATTTATCTCAATTTAAAATGTCATTTATAGTATTATTACATTAGGAAATTATAAATATCATAGCAATGCATTTAAATAAAACATAGATTAATTGCTGGCTAAGAAACAAATAAAGTATGCGTACCCTTAGTGAGGTATTTGCTTGAAAGCAATCAAAGACAAATTTTTGGTTATTTATATTTTAATGACATGAATGTAAGTATGTCATTGTTTAACTAAAATTATTTTGTTAATGGAAACCTGTAGCATAGGCAGTATTTTATAAAATCACTACCTTTCCTAAGTTTCTTTTCTGCTAAGGCAATACCAAAGTGACAGGATTATGACATAAAATGAGTTTCCCAAAGTAGAGAAGCTTTTGTGCACACGTCTTCTATGCATATGTCCATCACATTCAAAATAGAATTGCATTAATAGCTGATGCATTTTAACATAGGAATATGATCATTTACCCAGCACCTGCTGTGTACTAGGCACTGTGCCAGGCACATTCGAGCATGCCACTTAATCCTCATGACAATCCCATTTTAAAGACAGGGAACTGAAGCTCAGAGAGTTTAAGACCTCAGCATGAGTGTCAAAACTATGATCTGAACTAATGAGTATACCAGAGCCCATATCATTCCCATTATATAAAGCCTAGATGTTTAAAAAGAGCAGAAAGTAGATTATGAAATATTTCATATTTCAATGTCTACTTATAAGAACAAGGGAGATATTAGAAAGACACAGTCTGTTATAGACAAATTTTCTGATTTAATTAATTGAATCTAAATACATGTGCTTTGGGTAGGGGAAGAGGGAAACTGAGATGATAGTTAATGAGAACAGGTACTGATAGATAGGGAAAATAACTTCTCATGTTCTATATATATATATATATATATGATGAGATAACTGTTAAGTGTAGTTGATGATAATTAACTGAATTTTTTTAAAAATAGCTAGCATAGGAGATTTTTAATGTTCCCAAAACCAAAATGATAAATATATGAGATGAAAGATATGCCAGTCACATGAATTGTGTATACATGCAAATATTAAGATATCATAGTGCATGTCATAAATATATACAATTACTATGTATCAATCATAATTTTTTAAAATGGTGGAATGTACCAGTAAGTCCCAGGGAGTTTGAGGCAGAAATAAAACTTGAATCTAGGATTTTGAAGGTAGCATAGAAAATATAGTAAGACTCTGTCTCAAAAATAAGCAGGTAAATAAAAATTAATTTTATATAAATAAAAGTACTCACTCTTACCACTCTATTTCCAAAAAACAATGTTAAGATGGAAAATATTTCCCAATATATATGGGGTCAGGAAAAAAGCACATCCTAGAACATAATTCAGATCAAATTTAGGAAGAATTTTATATTACTGATACCAACATTTAAAAGAAAAGATTCTGAATTCCAATGGCAATGATCATAAATCACCGAAAAAGCACTGTGACATAGATGAGGGACTCGGGCTAGACAAATAAAATGACAAATGATATTCCATTAGATAAGTATAACATGATGAAAGTTAATTATCCAACCCCAAAAGCATCTGCACTGTCTCAATCCTGTCCTTGAACAACTTTTCAATTAATGGTTTTCCTTCTATCTACTTATTTCAATATTCCTCTCCCTTCATCTTTTAAAATTCTTACACTAAATCCTGACCAAATTTTTTCCTATTTAGATATCTTGGTTTATATATTATTTTTATTCTTCATATTTCTGTAAAATTTGAAACTAAGATGGGCAGATGGGTAGATAAGTAGATGGATAGGTGTGTTTTTATGTATGTATGTATGTATGTATTATGTATGTATGTATATATGCATGCATATATGAATGATAGATATAGACTATGTAAGAATTCACTATTATCTGAAGAAAAAAAATGGCATATAAAAGATGAATTTGTATTCAAATTCCCACTGATATTATACACACACATAAACAGACATGCATGTGTACACTCACAGTGCCAGAATTTCTATTACCTTTAGAAAGCCATATATGATGAGAGAATGCCCAAGGGATGGTGATGTTAGACTACGACAATAGGTAGATGTGGGTTGGGAGAAACAGCATTTGCCCCAGTCAGTGTCAGTAGTCTCTTCCCAGTGTGTATTTACAGTCCATCCTCTGGTAGTACATACACCCTCTAGCAGAACACTACACCTACAGCTCCTATTTGTCTTGCCCACTGAGAAGCCTCAATCATTCCTGGAGCCATGAACGTGCTTTCTCCTTCCTCAATGTCAACATGACACAGTTCTGACCCTTCATTACTAAAAGCAAAAAGAAGCTCTAATTCCAGGGGATTTTTCAACTAAGGTGTCATTTCATTCCCATTATCTGTAGTTCACCAATTCTGAAAATTGTGGTATTATATTGTATATATAAATCAAAATGCATAGGATGAATAAATCGGATTTTAAAAACCTAAAATACAAGTTTATTAAATAGTCGAACATCTATGCTAACCAAAGCTTATTATGATGACAGATTCTATAAACTCAAAACCAATTACAAGTCAATGAGACAAATCTATTTTAGAATAGGAGAATCGTCTATCATATTCTGAATTTTCCAGTTATATTCATGTCAGCATTTCAGGGAATGTTTATTTCTGTTTTTAAATGAAAAACACGAAGTATGACTCACACTGAAATAACCTCAATTTCCATATTTTAAGAATATAATTGGCAGCTCTAAATCTTCCACGAGGGTTACACATTCAAAGCCCATAATAAATAAAACAAATCTATGACTTAGAGGCATGTCTGATTATTTCAATGAATGTAGGATATTTTACTATCAATTTAGTACCATTTTTCAGTGTGAGAACTAATATTTTAAGGTGTGAGTAATATAAAAAAGTAAAAGGTTCCCATCTAGTGTGTATGAAAATCATTCAAGATGATTTTCTCAAGCCCATGTCACATATGAAGATTATGAAAACAGAAAATTACCTAAATATCATTTTCATATCAAAATTATTTCCCATTTTATGATTAGCCTCTAAATTAAGAGTTTTTTTTGATAAAGCTTGCTGTAAAACCTTAATTTGTCTTCTTTATTATGGCTCCTATAAGGAAAAATACTGATTTCTGGCTTTAAGTTATCTGGTTGTTAGAAGATGCAAAAAAAAACATATTTAGTATCACTTACTGCTCACTCAACTGTTAGTTCATTCATTGGTTATGATTTAAGAGTATAAATGTCATCTTTAATCTCAGATATGACACTGGCTTTTCCTCCTAAAATCAATCAGGGCCCACCAGTTTACTATTTTTTTAAAAAATATTTCAGCAAAGACTACTGTAATGTTCACTTCTATAACAAAAAATAAATTTATTATCTAGCCACAGAGAAGATTGTTGTGTATAAATTATAAATATTACTCAAGAAAACCCCTTTATAATGATTTGTACGTGGAAGAAGAAGTGAATTGGGCAAACTTTTTTTTGCACTTGTTTAAAATTCAGAATTTTCCTAGAAGGCAGACTGGTGACTTGAACTTGTGGTGATATGCAAATTATAAATCATTGGAGAATTTACCTCTTTGAAGATAAGATGTTTTTTGTTTTGAATGTCATGACTTCTACATTAACTTCATAGTGGAAGATCATATTAGTTTAATAAGATATCATAGTCTGTATCAAGCATTCAAATTATCATTAATTTAAATGGAAATTTTGCATATTTATTCAGTACTGATGTATGCTGGGGATCAAACTCAGGGCTTCTTGTATACTAGGCGGACATTTCTCACTCAAGCTATATTCCCAGTTCAGGAAATTTTAAAAAGAAGTGGGACATTTTCAGGTTTAATGTTGATGTATCTTGAAACAGTTACTTGTGAATTTTGAAGTAGTAATAAAGTATCACTTTAATTTGTTTGAGATAAGTGGGGAGAAATGTTCCTTTCCTTCTTTCTGATCAGACCTTTAAACCTCATTCCATGAAAAATTTGAAATGAGTGCTTCATATCCAAAGTATGATTTATGACATGTAGGGTAGGTGAGAAAAGCAGAGAGGTGTTAAAAGTTTGTGTTCTGGTTAGAAAATGCCACTCTAAAGTCTGCTGCCTTTACCATATCTTCATGAGCTACTTACTGAAGGAATAGTTTTAAATCTTAAAATTTCATCTTTTCATATTCCTAAGATACTCTATATCAGGGGTGTCCAACCTTTTCACTTTATGAAACGACACCATCTACAAATGTATTGGGCCACATTCTTAAACCCTGGGATGCATGTGGTCTGAAGTGTACAAGTTGCACATTCTTGCTCTACGTGGAAATAGATTTGACTACATATCTCTCAATGATCATTTCTGGAAGCTTTGTAAGTCAGAAGAAATTTCTGGAATCTGAAATGTGTCCTGCTGTCATGCATCCAAGAGAGCCATAGATAAACTATTTCGGATTCTAAAAGAAGAACTCATCAAAGCATTTCAGAAATCTCTGACCATGTCTTAGTATAATCAAATTTCACGTACCACTAAATCTATCGTGCATATTCTTATTACTACCTACTCGCCACAATTTACTGCCTCTGCTATAGTTATAATCTATTACCACTTACTTGAAATTAAGTATGATTATAAATTTTCCATACATTATGGTTTAGCATTTTCACAAATGGGATTGCATATATAGCTCAGAAAATCACTCTCTTGCTCAAAGGCATTCAGCTAAACACTGCCTGCTAAACGAAAACTAAACCCTGTACTCTTAGATTCAAGTTTTCGTGTTCTTGTCTTCTTTGACTAAACATTCCAGCCAAGCATTCATAGAAACCATATACTTAATGATTTGAAAATAAAAAATTTAAATTTATATTACCAACTACCATATTTTTACTTCAGAGATGATTTTACATAGCAAAGCTATGCCTTGTTTTCTATTACTAAGTAGTGTAGAAAAAACCATTTATTTAAAAATTTTAATGAAAAGAAATTCACTTAATTTAAGTCTGATATCTTCTAAGCTTCTACAATTACAATGAAGTTCTTTCAAGTAAAAAATTCATACCTTAAGGAAATGTGGATTATTCTGAGTAAAATTTTTAAATTTATTTCTCTTAAGCACTATTTAGTCTCCTTTTTCTCCTAGTCTGCCATTCCTTTCTACCAAATTATACACATAAAATACATCATTATTTAAGCACAAATATACAGGCTGAAAAGCATAAATTTATATGAAATATTTTCCTTGTTATGATAAAGTGCAAGTAATAAAGTAAAATAATCCTTAAATTTAAGAATATTTGCAATCTAAGATTATAACATTATTTTCTCTATCAAATTACAATTTGATGTACCATGACTAATGTATTTTGGTCACTAGTAAATTGCTTCTAGTGAAACAACTTCAGTCTGTGGCAGGAGCCTGGTATTCACCAGCAATAATAAACAAAATCTGGATTGTGGGCTAGCTATATTCAGAGAAAACTTAGCCATGACATATTTTATAACATAATTGTGATATATTACTACATATTTCAAATGAAGAAATATAACACTAGTGAATAAATGAAGATATATGCATAGGGCTACAGGCCTAAAATCTCTTCTAAGTACATCTACATATTCAGTACTGATGAAACACCTGCTATGTGCTGCAATTAGGAAACAGGGAAACAAACAATAGGAAGGATACTTCCTTACAAATCATTGTAGTCAAAGAAGCACTCACTTTCCCAAGGACTAGATGATATTAGAATTATAATATATGTCATTATCTACTAATATGTTATGTAATTCATATAAACCACAATAAAAATTAAAAGTTGTTCCCTAGTCCCTAAGGGTATTGGTTTATATTAGCATATATGTGTCAATTTTTTTTTCTTGTCCATAATGAGTTACATTATTTAGTGGGCCAACAATGAGTTGTTATCCCCAATTCCTCATTGCCCCCTTCCCCATCCCCAGTCAGCTGGATATCCTCCTCCATGGGCCATCTGGATCAGTCTTTGTGGTAGGGGACCATGGATAGCCAAGTCTTCAGCCAGGTTCTCCTGACTGAGGGATGCCATGACTCTGATATTCTCCCCCACCACGGCTCTTACAATCTTTCCACCCCCTCTTCCACTCAGTTCCCTGAGTCCTGGTAGGTGAGTATTAAGGATGCTTTAATGTTGTGAGCTTAGGGGTTTTTGTGTTGGGAATTGTTGGTTTCTGTCTCACTGGCTTATCCTGAGTTGATTGAATGGCTGTGGCTGTGGGTCCCTTGTTCATTCCATCCTTCTCTGCAGGGTTCCATATGGATCCTCCACGATATGACTATGGTGGCTCATCTCTTGCCAGGATCTCAGCTTTCTGCCTGCAGTCAGTTGGTAGGGTTATATAGGCCACAGCTCTCTCACTGCATCCTGAAAAATAAAAACACAATCTCCATCGGAGAGTGAGATCAGAATATGTTAACAAATATACAACATTCCGGATTATCTAGCTTCTATTATTAGTAGCCTCCACGTCAGAGGCTCACATAGTGCATCTTTTCTTGGGAGCCCAAGAGTATGGGATCCAGTGCATATCGCCCTCAATCCCCAGTTCCAATCAAGGGTTCCCCCTCACTGAGTGGAATATTTGGACGAATTTAATAGCTGTTGATTGTCTCCCCAGGTGCAGGCTCCTCCATTGCACAAGTGCTCCTTTCTTAGTTTGCTTTTCTCTCCCAGTAGGAGGTGTGGTCAGCCTACTCATGGCCACAGACTGTGTTTCATGCCAGTGGTCTGTTTACTCCAGTTGTCGTTGATCAGCTTCCCCTGTCAGCTTGTGTAGTGCATTCAAGCCCTGCACTAACTGCCATCTGGGGGCTGGTTACCATTCCAGACCTGGCAGTGTCTCTTGATGCTGATCGATGGCATTTTGTGTTTTCTTCAGCAATAGGGTTTTGCCTCAGGACTGGGGAGGGCGTTCAAGAGCTTTGACAGAATTCTGTCTTGCTTTTGGAACCTCATGGGTCACTTTGGTCAACAGCTCAGTGAGGGAAGGAACCAGTGGCTGGGACCCGGGGCTTTCAGACTACTCAGTTATTCACAGGCTTAAAAATAAAGAATTATTTTTCCGGGATCAGGCTATGCCTAAGGGTGAATCAATAATCAAATAATATCTACTAATTAAAATATAACTGGAAATTATAGCTAAATGCAAGAAAGGCAAAACTTGTGATGACCTGATGGTACATCACAATATTTAAAAACAGATAATCTCTAATTGTATCCATTTAAATGCTTCAACAACAAGTTTCTGAAAAATATCTTTTTAAAAATATTTTTATTCATTTTCATACAGAGATACAGAGAGAGAGAGAGAGAGAGAGAGAGAGAGAGAGAGAGAGAGAGAGAGAGAGAGAGAGAGCTCACCAGGGCCACCACCTTGTGGGTCTGGCTTATGTGGGTAATGGGAAATTGAACCCCGGGGCCTTAGGCACTGGAGGCAAGCATCTTAACCATTGAGCCATCTCTCTAGCCCTGTGAAAAATATCTTAATGAGCCAAGTCTCCCATCTTCTTAAAGTCAAACTTTGGTTCCAGTTCCAAAGATTTCTTTTGAGCCATGAATCATTCAGAAATAATTATGCACACAACCCTCTATAGGGAAGTGTATATTATAAATGAAAAATTACCTCAATTTGGTGATGCTATGAGATAATCTACTGGATAGCCTCTTCAAAATCAATAGCATTCATATAATCAAATTCTGTTTCAAATATTTTTACATCCAACCAAACTAAAGCTAGAGCAAATTGTTAATTAGAAACATGTTTATAACGGGATAAGTAAAAAAAAATGTAAACACATCTATTAAAAGAGAGATTTAGTTGAGACATAGTATTAAACTGATCTATAACATTAGTTGTAAAAAAGTTTACAAAATTGGATTTGTTTAAAAGAAAACAAAATAGAACTGCATTAAGTCATGAGATAGAAATATATACAGATGGAGGAAATATGATTAGGAATTTTGAAGTATATGATATTATAGAAAGTGATTTCTAAGATCCCTTCCAGTCCTAGATTCAAAAACCACTGAATGAGATAATCAATGGTCCTTTTAAGATGTCAAAGTATAGTATCTTCTTGGACAGTGAAAAGCTCAACTTTTTTTTTTTGGCAATATTGTGACTGAGTACAAGGCATTGTGCCCTACCACTGAGCCATAATCCAATCCCTCAAACTCCATTTTTGAAAACAGAAAAACAAAAAGTGAAACGAGAAGATGTGAAAAGGGACCTTGTAAATGATGAGCAGTCATTTTGAATTCTCAGAAGCACCTTCAGTGAGATATTTGAATGTAAGAAAAGCAGGGAATAAGAGTGAGGGCAGAAGGATGGTGTATGGACCAGCACTGGTTTGAGATCACTACCATAATCCATCATTCTCATTTGTTTCTAAATTTTGATTCTCAAAATTTTAGCACCAAGACACAATATTCAAACCTTTTAGGTCTAAAATATGATGGAGGCCCTATGCCTTCCATATGAATATGATAACTCTAGAGGGTTAGAAATGTGCATCTGAGTTCAGAACTTCCCTACAATTGACTCCAAGTTTAGAAAAAAAAAACATTTTCAGGCACTAGTAACTTGAAGAATAAGTTTAATGTTCATAAACAGTAGCATAGACTTTTACTGTTCTGATTTCACTCAATAAATGGTAACAAACACCCCAAATTTCAATATTTTCTCCCCTCTACTACCAGAGAGCCAATACTGAAGGGCATTAGCAAAGGTAACAACTATCTCACAATTGTATGTTACTGCTTCCTCGTTCTATACTGTATTGAAGCATTATTTATAGTTTTATTGATTTTTAATCAATATTTTTTTCTTTTGAGAGAGAGAGAGAGAGAGAGAGAGAATGGCACACCAGGGCCTCTTGCTACTTCAAGTAACTCCAGATGCATGTACCCCCTTCTGCATCTGGCTTTACATGGGTACTAGAGATTTGAACCTGGGCCATCAGGCTTACAAGGAAGCACCTTAACCACTAAAGTATTTTTTTATCTGATGCATATGGAAATCTTTTTAAAGGGCTCTCAGTAGCCTGTGTTATTTCACTTTCCAGAGACATGTGAGGACCTTTTAGTTGTTTATCTTTTTTTAAATATATATTTATTGTCCATAATGAGTTAATCTTTATATTTTATATGATTTGGGAGTAATCTTTGAAAAAATTCTAAACATTTTGAGAAGGGTAAAAGAAATATATAGTCCTTCTATTTCCCAATAAAATATAATGCAATCATTATCAACATCTTTGAATTATGCATTCACTTTGGTGATATTTTAACAGCTCTCATGTCAATGGAGTCATTTTGAGTGCTTCCACTTATTCTATCAAACTTCATTAAGAAAAATTAGTAATATTCATTATCTTTGAGAGAGGGGGGAGAAGAGAGAGAGAACATGAAAATCAGCACACAACAGCCTGCATTTTATGAAGCCAAAAAATAATGAAGATTTTTAATGATCATCATCTTAGGTCTTGCTTAGATCTGCATTTTATGTGTCTCCATCTACTCACAAAATTTATGTACTTCATAACTATTTTACAGGGACTACAATAAAAGTTCAAATAGTAAAACCTGTCCTCATAATAAATTCAAAACAATCTCTAGTTATAATGCTGTGAAGTAGACAATTCTACTTTTAATATGATTTGCAGTAAATATTGTTTCACATGTTAGACAGCTGCTTGTGTAATGTTTAAACTTCTATAACTGGTAAGAAGAAAACTATTTGTGCAACAATAATTATAGCTTAGCCTGGGCTAGAGTGAGACACTACCTCGAAAAAAAAAAAAAAAGCTCTATCCTCAAGTAGGAGGTCTTGACCCTCATTCACTGCTGGTGGGATTGCAAACTTGTTCAACCATTATGGAAAGCAGTGTGGAGACTTCTGAACAGGATGGACATAGAACTATCAATGGACCCAGCTATCCCTCTACTAGGCATCTATCCACAAGATGTCATATCTCGATGCAGAAACATTTGTACAACTATATTTGTAGCAGTTCAATTCATAATAGCTAAGAATTGGAATCAACCCAAATGCCCATCCATGGAGGAATGGACAGTGAAACTATGGTATATTTAAACGATGGAATTCTACACATCTGAAAGGAAAAATGACACATCAAAATTTAGGGAAAAATGGTCTGACTTCGAGCAGATCTTACTAAGGGAACACTGAAAAGAACAGAGAATTGAACGCCGCATACTCTCCCTCATATGCGGTCCTTAACCAGGATAACCATTTTCTTTATGCAGACTAGTAGAAAGAACTGAGAGGTTATGAATGAGGGGAAAGGGAAGGGGGGAGGGGAATGGCTCAAGCATGAGGCTAAACCAATTTAGGTTCAAAATCATAAATTCTCACGAGCAAAAAAATCATAAAATTCTCACGAGCATACTGTAACTTAAAGAGTAAGTAGTGGGCGTCAGCTGGTAAGAGGGGCCATGAGTAGTAGGAGAGAATGTCTAAGTCTGTGAACAATTGAGCAGTCTGACAGCCCCATGTCCCGGCCACTAGTTCCTTCCCTCACTGAGCTGTTGACCAAAGTGACCCATGATGTTACAAAAACAAGACAGAATTCTGTCAAGGCTCTTGAATGCCCTCCCCAGGCCTGAGGCAAAACCCTGTTGCTTAAGAAACCACAGAATGCCATCGTTCAGCATCGAGAGACTCTTCGAGGTCTGGAATGGTAACCAGCCCCCAGATGGCAGTTAGTGCAGTGCTGGAAGGCACTGCACAAGCTGCCAGGGGAAGTTGAACAACCACGGCTGGAGTAAACAGACCACTGGCATGAAACACAGTCTGCAGCCATGAGTAGGCTGATCACACCTCCTACTGGGAGAGAAAAGCAAACCAAGAAAGGAGCACTTGTGCAATGGAGAAGCCTGGGCCTGGGGGGAGACAATAAACAGCTATTCAATTCGGCCAAATATTCCACTCAGTGAGGGGGAACCCTTGTTTGGAACTGGGGATTCAGGGCGATATGCACTGGATCCCATACTCTTGGGCTCCCAAGAAAAGATGCAATATGCGAACAACTGATGGGGAGGCTACTAAAAATAGAAGCTAGGTAATCCAGAATGGTGTATATTTGTTATCCTATACTGATCTCATTCTCCGATGGAGATTGTGTTTGTATTTTTCAGGATATAGCTAGAGAGCTATGGCCCATCTAACCCTATCAACCAACTGTAGGCCAATAGCTGAGATCCTGGCAAGAGAGGAGCCACCACAGTCATATCATGGAGGATCCATATGGAGCCCCACAGAGAATGACCTGATGAACAAGAGACCCACAGCCATAGCCATTCAATCAACAAAGGATAATCCAGTAAGACAGAAACCAATGAATCTGGACACAAAAACCCCTAAGCTCACAACATTAATGTAGCCTTAATACTCACCACCACAACTCAGGGAACTGAGCGGAAAAGGGGGCGGAAAGATTGTGAGAGCTGTGGTGGGGGAGACTATCCAGAGGCATGGCACCCCTCAGTAACAACACACTTGGGCCAGGAGAACCGGGCTGAAAACTAGGTTATCCATGATTCCCTGCCCCAAGCATTGATCCAGATGTCCCACTTAGGAGGATATCCAGCTGACTAGGGATGGGGAAGGGGTGCAATGAGGAATCGGGGATAACAATCATTGTTGGCCCACTAAACCTGTAACTCATTATGGACAATAAAAAAGAAAAAAAAGTGGAAAGCAATCTAAGAAGACACATGAAGTCAACCTCTGGCCTCCACACGCAGTGGTACATATGTCCAACATGCATGTAGACCTGCACACACATGTGCACCCACATTCATGTGTACATGCATATATACACACAACACGCACACATATAAAGTAAAAACTAAGAAACATCAGAAGAAAATGAAGTTAATACAATATCATATCAGCAAGTAAAGATAACTGCTACAGGGCTGTGGAGATTGTTCAGTGGTTAAGGCTTCTTGCACAGCTTTCCAGGTCCAATTCTAAATTAGTCATGCAAAGACAGATGCACAAAGTTGTATATGTGTCTGGAGTTCATTTGCAGAGACAAGAAGCCCTGGCACATCTATACTCTCTTTTCCCTCACATTTCTCTCTAAGATTGAGAGAAAGAAAGAAAGAAAGAAAGAAAGAAAGAAAGAAAGAAAGAAAGAAAGAAAGAAAGAAAGAAAGAAAGAAAGAAAGAAAGAAAGAAAGAAAGAAAGAAAGAGAAGAAAAGAAAGAAAGAAGAAAGAAAGAAAGAAAGAAAGAAAGAAAGAAAGAAAGATAGATAGATGATGGAGAAAGAAAATTGCCTCAATATTGTGCTAACATTTTGCTAGCTGACAATATCTAAGTGATAGCTACATCTCTTTTTAAAATATATTTATTTATCTGAAAACAGAGAGAGATAGAAGAAAGACAGAGAATTGGTGTACAAGGGCCTCTAGCCACTGCAATAAAACTCCAGAAGTACATACCACTTTGTGCATCTGGCTTTATGTGGGTACTGAGTAATAAAACCTGGGTCATTAGGCTCTGCAGCCAAGTGCCTTAAGCAATAAGCCATCTCTCCAGGACCTCTATCTTTTTCTATATCAAAACCCAATACAAAAATGGCTCTCATCTGCCACACCTCCTGTATCTTTTAATCACAGTAAAATATTATTTAGTGAATAGATGGCATAAAAATAGAAAAAGCATTGGCTAAGGGTGACAGAAAGCTAGCCTAGAATCCACAAACTCTGGGTTCAATACCTAGCACCATGAATTAAAGAAAATTAGATTTAAAAGTATTATAAATCTACAAATATTAAAAGATATACAGTCTAGATCTTTTAAATTGGGTAGCCCTGAATTGGCATCCTGGTTTCTCTTCTTACTTGATATATTACAGTGAACAAGCTCATTAATTTCTCTGAAACTCTGTGCCCTTGCATGTAAGATAGGGAGAATACATATATTTACAGAGTTTACAGTGTAATTGAAGGGCTTAGCACTATTTTAACAGCATTCAATAGCATGTGTTTTGTTTAACCATGCTAAACTAGGATAGATTTTAATTGGGTATAAATGTTTTATGTGAAATTCAGAGTGCCTGGTAATGTTTCAGGCTATAATTATTTTATTTAAGGATATTATTTCATTTCAAATTGGGCCTGCTCTTTTTAGCATATGATAATGTGGTAAAAACAATAGACATCTTCATCATAGTGAGCAATGCCAGAAAAATATATAACTGTATTTGAAAATAATATAATTTCATTTTAAACTAAGATTCCATTTTAGAGTATGGAATCAAATTACTGATTTTTGTAAGGCAAAATATATACCGTTATGTAATAAAAAGCATCTAAACAGTAAATTATTCCCTGTCTAGCATGAAGGATGACATTCCATTATTTGGGTTTAACATGATGCTATCAGACATAAGCATAAATTGTCTCATTTTGGTATCCTCTGCATTATGAATCTTAAATATCTGTTACCTATCACCAATTCATATCTTCTCATTTGGCTCTGACACATTTTTATTATGTAATGTTTTCATTGTCCTTAAATCCATTATCAAAATTCAAAGTATTCAACCCATTTGAATTAGTTCAGAATTTTCATAGCAGTAATATAAATTAATCAATTTTATATGCACAAAGATAATATGGACTACAAAGAATACTCATTCTGAACAATTACAAGGAATATGCCTCTCATGCTCACCAGGGTTATGCCTGGTGTATAATACTAAATGTGGTGTTCTGAATGTCTAATGTTCCCATTAAACTCATGTGTTTTAGTTTCTAATCCCCAGTTGCTGGTGTTGTGTGGGAAGTTTGTGGACCCTATAGAGGCAGAGGCTTATTGGAGGAAATATGACACTGAACTTTGAGGTATTACATCCCAGAATCACTGGCTCTCTTTCCTTCCTCCCTGCTGCTGTGAAGATGTGACATCAGCTGTCTGTTTCTGCCATGTTTTCCCTGCTATGATGGACATTTCCCCTCAAAACTGTAGGATAAAATATACCCTTTCTTTCCATAATCTGCTCTGGATGGGTATTTTGTCCCAGAAACGAGAAGTTAACTGATACCCTGAGTAACTGCTGAATGTTATAAACTGAGAATACAGATGGTTCACGGTAGTTTGATTGACTTTTTAAATGTATTTTAATATAGGTCTTCAGCAGTAAGCACACATTGAATTCTGAATTTTGACTTTTTTCCAAATTAACAATAAGCAGTGTCTCTCTTGATGCTGGGCAGAGTCAGACAGCAGCAATTCACAGTCAGTCAGACCATCCTAAGGGTAAGAAACCAATGCCCCATTATGCTGAGATGGTGAGCAGGGATTTTGAGTAGAAAAGGCATATTAAATACATTTTTACATACTTTCAACTTCTAAGACAACTGAAAAATAGGCATATGCTTTCAAAAATGAATTACTCATGGACTATTTTGTGTATAATTCCTCAAGAAGAGGATGTGTATACTAACTCTAAAGGAGGGAATTTTTTTCTAAAAGGACCACACACAGAGGATCACATTCTGATATAGAATCTCATATGAAGATTAAGATAGAATTACTACCCAAATGAGGAAAGTAGAGAGAACGAAGTATCTGGAAACTATGGTGCATTAAAATGTTTCTTATTGTGACTATATTTGAGAAAATATCTTTATATGTATTTCCTCCTGATCCAAAAAGGACAGGAGGGAGTGATTTTGCACAGTACAAAAGTTGTCCATGAATAAAAGGTGCTGCTTTTGTGAGGAGGGCTCAGCCACTGTCAATATTCAAGGAGGACATGGTCCACCATCTTTGAGAGATATCATATAAGAGATCTCTGAATTAATTAAAGGGAATGTGAACTCTAAGGCCACTTTCAACTTTATGATTTTCTACTAAAAAGGATAAGCTAGCACTTCTACAAGCCCAAACAATGCAAATTCCCAAAGATCATGCCACAAAAGAAACAAAGTAAAACACAATATTTCTCATTCATTATCTGTAATTTTGTGACATCATTTTTTTTATTTTTTATTGTCCATAATGAGTTACATTGTTTAGTGGGCAAACAATGAGTTGTTATCCCCAATTCCTCATTGCCCCCCTTCCCCATCCCCAATCAGCTGGATATCCTCTTCCATGGGTCGTCTGGATCAGTCCTTGTGACAGGGGACCATGGATAGCCTAGTACTCAGCCTGGTTCTCCTGGCCCAAGTGTGTTGTTACTGAGGGGTGCCATGCCTCTGGACCATCTCCCCCAGCACAGCTCTCATAATCTTTCCGCCCCCTCTTCCGCTCAGTTCCCTGAGTCGTGGTGGGTGAATATTAAGGATGCTTTAACGATTCTTGACACAAAAACCCCTAAGCTCACAACATTGTGACATTATTTTTTATACTGCATTTGTAGCAAAGACAAATCCAGCTGACACACAAGTAAAAGTTTGTGTATATAGCAGCTGTGAAAGTAGCTAAATCATTGTTCTTTTTTCATTTGAGACTAGACATTTAAGAAGTACTTGCTCAATAAGAAAGGTTATTTTGGATGAAGAAATGGATCAGTAAGTAAAGCAGTTGCTCCACAAGCATAATGACCTGAGTTTGGATCCCCAGAACTCATGTAATAACCAGATGGAACAGAATAAACATCTGAAGTTCCAGCCCTCCTATGGTGAGATTGGAGGTAGAGATAAGACAATTGCTGAAGCTCATGGGCCAGCCAGCCTGACATTCACAGCTGTGAACAACTAGAGACCCTGCCTCAAATAAAATAAAAAATGAAGATCAACACTTGAAAGTTATGTTTTGACCTCCATATGCATTTCATGCATATATATGAACATAAATATCATACACGTAACAAAGATAATGAAACAGATTTCTCAAACCACAATTGGAAATAGAGATTTAAGAAGTTTGCTACATGATAAAAACTTATCAAATTACAAGTCTTAATTTATTCAATAAAGTATTAATGGACAAGTTTGGGGAACTGTTAAGAATAATGAAGCAAGTGCAGTGCTGGAAGGCGCCACATAAACTGCCAGGGGAATTGTTTAAATGATACGTGGAGAAAGAGGAAACCACTGATATATAAAATGCAGACTGTTACCATAAGAAGGTTGAAAACACTCTCCTCTGGAAGAGAACAGTAATCCAGGAAGAGAGCACTTGTGCAATAGAGGTGCCAAAACCTGGGGGGAGTAATCAACAGCTTTCAAATTGGCCAAGAAATCCATTCAGTGACTAGGAACCCTTAGTCCTAGGAAGTGGGACCTAGCCCAAAATCCTATGGGAACCAAAAACCTGGGCTCCAAGGAGAAATTCCCTTTACCAGAGAACTACAGAGAGGCTAATCCCAATAGAATCTTGTCAAATTAGAAATGTGTATGTCATTTAACCTATATTGATCTGACTCTCTGATGGAGACTCTGTATTTTTCAGAAGGCAGTGAGCTGTGGTCATGCCAACCCCACTAAATAGCCACAGGCAGGCAGATGGCTGACACCCCAGAGATGAATCTTCCCAGGCCTATCGTTTGAACTCTAAATGATACACTTGAGAGAGTGGCAGAATAACCAAGAGACCTATAACCACAGCCAATCAGTCAACCTGGGATAAGTCAATGGGACATATACAGATTTCCAACACATCACAAAGCAGAAGTATAGAGTATCTTAAGATCTCAAGAAAAAAGTAGACTTAAAATTCACCTACCATGACTCAGGGAACTGTGCGGAAGAGGGGACCGAAAGAGTGTAAGATCCATGGTGGGGGAGAATATCCAGAGACTTTATCCCCCTCAGCAACAACACACAAAGTAGGGGGGACTGGTTGACTACTCTGCTACCCATAACCCCCAACCCACAGGTTGATCCAGTATGCCCACTGAGGAGGTTACCCTGTGTGTTGGGGACAGGGAGGAGGGAAATGGGATACCAACACAATATCTGCCCATACAATGTATCTAATTTTGAATAATAAATATATATATATTTTAATTTAAAAAATAATAAAAATAATAATGAAACATTTTTATTATATCTATTCTTATGAATCCTCCACAAAAGGGAGAATTTATATTATGCAAAATATTTTTCTCAGGAAAGCCAGAGACTTAATTTTGTTGATGGATGTAACTTCAATTAAATACTATATTATTGGCACTGATTATAAAATACATTTTACATATTAATTAAAATATTTTTAAACAGGAAGCTAATAAAACATAAATGCATGGACTAAAGGAGGACAAATATGATTAAGTACTAGTTAGGGCACCAATACTGACTGATATCTTTAGCTCAAGGAAGGCAAAATTTCAGGGAAAATATCTTGGATTTCTGTCCTGATAGAATTCATTGTTACATTGTATTGTTAAATTTTCACCTAATTGTATTACTCTTGCCATACTACTTGCCATACTATTATTGTCAAAACTTGCTGTTTGTAAAGAAAAGATAAAAGGATTGCTTCATGCTAATCCAATTACAGTGTGTGCTTAGACTCTAACAATACATTAACCCTATAATATGGGCCTGCAGGAACCAGTTGCTGTTTTAAAACAATGAATACCAAAACACTATAAAATCACTTAGATGTGATTACACTTTCAGTATTATTAATTTAGGAAAAATGACAGGGGAATTTATATGGTTTGCACCAGTCAAGAGCAAAGTCATTACTAATGCAGTGTATGCTAGCCAAGAGGACCTCCCTCAGGCTAGGGCTGAACTTCAACCTACTGTTGAACAAACAGACTGTAACACAAACACATGTCACCAAATACTCAGTTTCTATTAAGACAATCCCTTCAGATATCCAGATGGGCTACACCATTATGCAAGTGCATAACTCTGACAATGAAGGAAGACTACATGTACCAAATACTCAATCCATTTGGTCATATATTAAAGGATCAAAGTAGTATTATGCTAAATATTTTGTCTTTAAGCTACTCACTTTACTCCCATCTCATTATCACATAATTTTACAAGTGTCTGATGCTACCTAAAAACTATTTTCTTCAACATTGACATAAATATTCACTGTCATCAAAAAAGTCTTTAAAATATAGAGACATTTCAACTGTCATTTAAGTTCTAAAGAGAGAAAAAAAAGTTGGACTAGAAACCCATTAGGAAAAAAACAGCCATTCTCTTCCAAGTTTCCAGTATGTAAAACATTCTGCATTGTAGCACTCATAAGAACAGGAACAATGCCTTATCCCAAACATCCATGAAGAGCTAAGCTGCACTTACACTGGAATCAGACAGATGCCATAAAGAGCCTTCATACTTGGTCTACACCTGTTCAACTTCTACAACCCAGTTTCACTATAAATAAGGATACTTTAGTTTTTAATTCCAGTCTTTGAGAAAATACTAAATCCTCAGTGAAAGTCATAAAACATTTACTTGACAAATCATAATACAGAAGGATAAAGCATTACAAATCAATGATTATGCTACACATAAGCACATACAGAAATGGATTGTATACCAACTGAATAACTCGACATTCACAATATTACTTTAAATGTTTACACATAATTTTACAGGTTAATTTCTCATAGATCCAAGCTCAGCAAGGAGTCTGAATTTAACAATTTCACCTCAATGCAAGAAGCTTAAACAAAAAAAGAAAAGGAAGAAAGATTTAACCTGTTTGCCAGCCAGATATGAGAGTAAATATGGTACTTGGTCCACTAATCTAACCTAGTTCTTTACAATTTTAGGGTTAAATTTGATATGAAACTTAATGTCATTTTGTATGTAGAAGAGCAGAATATAAAATACTAGTGAGAAAAACATGTTTTACAGGATGTTTTTATATCTGACCATGTGAGGCAATGAACTGGAAGGTGAAAGTCAAAAACAAAACAATTTACCTAAAAAGCTGAGTTGTGCTTACCAAGCAAGTCTTTTCTTATCATTTCTCTCAATGTACCTTCATTTAATATTTGTTATTAACTTATTTATAAAGAAAATAAACTAAGGCCAATTTAGAAATATACCCTGATACTAGTCAAAACAGCCTACTATTGGTTTTTCAACCACCCTATCTTTACATCTTACCTGTATGTGTACTACCAGCAGTGAATATTTATCATTCCAAGGTCCTGAAATTGTGTTAAGTTTTACCTTTTAAATCAGTTTGTTCATCTCATGAGGTACAGAAATGAAGACTTAACAAGAAGATAGGGATTAATTTAAAATGTTATATTCAGTTGTACCTGAGCTTGTGGCTAGTATTAACTAATAAAATGTGGGCATCTATTCACACATACCTAAAAATTGACAAATCCGCTATGATGGCAGCTAAAATTTGGACCTTGTGGGCAGTGACATATATTAATAAACATCAATGAACATTATTCATTGTAACCTGATATTAGCAGGGTTTTGTTGGGTTCACAGTAAGTTGCTGTAGGTAAATCTTAGTTAAGATTCATAGTAAGTCATCTCATTTTCTAAAATAATGTCAAAGCGCTCCATTAACTTGTCACCCGCCATGACTTGTCACCTGCATTAATTTGTTTTTGACAAATACAGCTTTTGAAAAATAAAAAGAGCTGTATTTTTTAAATCACTTAAATTCTTTCACTTCATAAGAAGTTTAATACCCAATCAGAAAAAGAAGACATAGAAGACAAAGGGAAAGGAACATGAAAAATAATCTGAAAATAATTCTGATATGCTGTCATTTTTCAGTGCTTTCCAGGGAATCACTTCCTTGACCACTAAAAGAAAGCCTTTCAAAAACCCAACAGTGATCACTGTAGATCTGAAGCTCACATAAAACTAAGTAAAATGTGGCAACTCACCAGAGTTCTAAACACATAATTAATTAACCTAAAGTGGGAAGAAATTTACATGCCTTTACTGCTAAAACACAATGAAAGGACACAGTTAGAGCACTCTTCTTACTCAAAAGCCTTCCCTGTACTAATAATGTTTCCTAAGAAAAGTCCATTTTTCCTTTCACTCCTGCCTCCACCAGAAGAAAAGGACTATGAAAAATACTTCAAATGAACATTTTATATCTCCTGTATTGTGTTTATAACACAACAGCTGATAAATTGAATTTTTTTAAATATCAAGCAGACTTTCTAATGCATTTCAGTATATTTTTACTTATAATACTTTTCTAAAATAGCCTTTTGTAGAATCCTTTTTTAAACCTCTTTATTTAAATAACTGCTTATAAGAATCACAAAAATCTGAAATTATACTTCAGAACTTGAATGTTAATACTGAGAAAGCTGTAATATTTATACACAACTCATTAATATTTATTTATACACAACTGAAGTGTAAAAGTCTTGGTGGAATGACTCATTTTTTAGTTAATACATTAACTCAGTGATTCAAATTCATCAAAAATAAAACAAAAAAAAGACTTCCACAATTAACATATCACCAACATCAACTACCAGCAGATTTGAAGCCAATACACAAAAGAAATCATTTGGCTTTAAGAATACAAAAAAAATCTTTAAAAATCTCATATTAAACATTAAAGTCTCCTTATACAATCTGAGAGCTATAGATTTGCACTTCCATACTAGTAATTACATTAACAGTTAGCATTTTAAGTGAACATAAACATAAACTCTAGGAAAACAAAATAATGGCAAAATGTGAGCATGCTGGAACCTTTACATATAAAACAAGCTTGAGGGAATTATTTTTAATCTTGTAAGTTTGGGGATGTTGTTGTCTGGGGTCCCCCTCCCACATTTTACCACAAGGTAGATTCATGAATGAAATCCCACTTTAACATCCTATTTTCTCTCACTTACATGTATGCTGGAGAAAGTGGAGTTGACCTGGATGTTTTAAGCACAGGAACTGGGAATTTCCAGATAGCAGGAGAGCTCGTTTTCCATTTCAATGGCATGTTGTCACCACGTACTACAATAACAATAAACAGAGTTTCCATAACAGACTACCAATTAGGACTTCCATTCCACAGGGTACTGACACAGCAGTGGCTGCTGCCTAGAGCGGAGAACAAGTAGATTCTGCCAGAGCCTTTACACAGACGCTTCAATCTGTAAAATAGGACTGCAAGGTACCTCCTTTAAATTCTGTCCCCTATAGCAATATGATGATTTCTACCATTTCAAGTTCCAACTCAACAACAGTGCCACCTCGTTAGAAAAGTGTTGTCTGCAGTGTGTGTGTGTGTGTGTGTGTGTGTGTGTGTGTGTGTGTGCATGTGCAAGTGCATGTGCATGTATATATAGCACTGTGCACAGTACACAATGCGGCTTTATTTAATAAAAGCAGCCAGGTTTTTTTTTGTTTGTTTCTGCTTACACAACCATTGTTCTACCTTAACAGAGATACTGCAACATAGTACTCTATTCTGCACCTATTAACCTGATTTCTGACCAATAATAGCAGGAAAAAATAGATGGGTTTCATATAAAAATGAAACAACATACCTACTCAGAATACACTTGTCATCCTCTGAACATTCTTCTTTTGAGCTGCAACAATAAAAATGGGATATCAACCTCAGCATAGCCTTAGGCCACAGCTAATAGAGATTAGTGACTAAATTCAGCAGCCTGCTTTCCTCCTGTGCAAGCTCTGGCCACACAATACAAGAATGCCATTATGGGACAAGCCCATTTAAAAATGCCAGTTCCTGTTTTCCAGTTAGAAGAAAGCAAAATGTCAGAGCACACATAAACTGCTGCAGCACTCTGCACGTACTTCTAGGAGCTTCTGATTCAAGTTTCACTCCTTTCCCTATTTTGCTTTCCGAGCCAGGATGACAAAAATCTCATACATTTACAACATGCTGTGCTAACACGAATATCACTCTGTCTTCTGCAGCAGAGAAGTACAGAATAGCGAGCTCTTAACAGCAGTCCTCAGAGGGACGCTATCAACAATCTAATTCAATACTGCCCTCCCTTTCTCTGCCCTTTCTCCTCCCGTTCACCCCCCCTGTCCTTCCCCACCCCCAAACAGCTCACAAATTGCCTAGAGGAAAGACCAACACTGTGGGCCAAGCAGGTGTCCAGCAGGGACCACTCCACAGCTCAGCAGACGTCCAGTAACCTCTCGGGATTAGCAACTATCAAAGAGGTTCAAATGCTGAAGCTGCTGTCAAAGGCAGCTTGAAGTATTTTATGAAAGCAGTGGCAAAGAAACGGTTCATCTAGACTGCTTTAAAATACTGCCAGAAAGTACCCCCAATGTGACCTAGTGTTTTACATTTTTGCTTCAAACACAAAAATAAACTCGTAAATTTTCTTTATAATCCTAAAAAGTATAAAGAGCTAAATTTTTATTATGCACAACTATTATTTACAGGCTGAAATATAACTAGTGATGTGGGAGAGTCGCCGTCACTTAACACCTACATTTCTAGGACTTTTCTATTTCTACCTAAAAACAGAATTATCTTGTTTCCATCAATGCAAGCTGAATAAAGGCACATCACAACTAGCACAAAAGTCACTGTTCTTTAAAAACAGTAACTACAAGTCCAAAGCGCTCCTACTTTCATGCCTCTTTCCAAACAATAAATGTAAACTTCCAACTGAAATTGATGGCTTCAGCGATTCTTTCCAAATTATTCTGTTTCTAAACACAGAGATTTAATTCTTTAAAAGATTTGTGTATTACAAAAACAGATGAATGTTTCTATAGCAAGAAGCTACTTTTAAAATTTCAAAAGACATCATTTAACATACCAGAAATATATGATAAAATCACCAAAGACAATTACAACAGAATTTCTTTAAAACACAGTTCAATATGGAAGCAAAAATACATTATATATGGAAACCGAATACAGATGTTTAAGTGGTTCATGCATGTATATCTGAGAAGCAAATTATCATGAATATTAAATTGATGTCAACCATTACTGCATGCATACTCAAAAAAAAAAAGCCAAGCAACTTAAATCATAAACCCAACTATTTAAAGTACCTCCCTCAAAAACTGTCTTATAAAAATCTTTAAGGTATCTGGATAAGTGAATATTCATCACTATCTTAGTGGCCAAAACAGGCTTAAAAGTCTACAAAAAGTCACCAGTACAAATATTACACTAGAAGATTTGACATTAAAGAGCAAAAGGGTCCCAAGAACAATCAGCAGGGGTAACTTCTTTGAAACCCAAAGGAGAAATGGATCTATAGACACACATAGATACACACACGCAGACACAAACACAGAAATGAACTGTGGAATTCCTCACTCCAGAGTGAGTTTCAAACAAATTTGCAAGTATATAAAAATAGCATGAATTCCAGGTCAGCCTGGGCTAGAGCGAGACCCTACCTTGCAAAACCAAAAATAAAATAATAAATTATGTTAGTTTTATGAAGTAAGGAAAGTATTTTAAGAAGGAAGTTCACCCATTTTAATCCTCTGAAAATTCTACAAAGCAGTAATTGCAAGGGTGACTTCACCTTGTGAAAATGATGACTCTTAAACCTGTGACAAACTAGAATCACAGAGTGTTTCTAGAGGTTTATCTTCCTACAGAAATGCCTCAAGATTTCTGAAGAGAAAACAGAATTCAAGTTCACAAATTTCTAAGACACACAGTTGTGTTCACTTTATTATAAATATCCTCAAACTATTATTCTTCTAATAAACTTTTTGTCTAATCTCATAAAGCGCCAAAGAAATCAACCGAAATCATCAATCTTCTAAGTCAATTTTTCAGTTTAATTTCTCAGACACTTGATGTTAAAAAGTAGTTTTGTGGCACTCCAATAAGTTTAATATTTGTTCAAAATAAAAAAGACTGCTTTCTTCCACCTCATAGGCAGCATCCGTAGACTCAAAACCCTAAAAGTATCATCCATATCTGATGGTGAACATTTACATTAAATATAGCTTTTGTTTTAGTAAGTTGTTATATCATTTGTAATTATCTTTCATGAGCAAACAATTATTTTGAAACAGGCTTTAGAAATAATTATTATAGTAGAAATATGGTCCATGAACTATTCATTACATTATTTTAATTTGCTTAACATCATTCCTCATATGTCATTTAGAAAGAAACTTCAGCGATGTAAAATCATCCCAACTACAAATTAGTAGTACTCAAATTAATCAGCTTTTACTCCCCTGAAAGAGACTCAAGCTAGAAACATGTAGTATAACTGTAACTGTCATTATATTACAGAACTAAAAATGTTTGTATGTAAAAAAGGAAAGAAAATAATTGTATATGTTATTAAAATATAACTTTATGCAAAGTGAGTGTCCTTCTGCTTTAATATAGAGACAGTAAGACTTAACAACCTTCAGTCACATCACAAGAAACAGGGACTTAATTTACAGAATACTTAGATTCTATTATATACCAGTGCATAACACAGAAGAACATCTTGGACAAAAAGATGTCCAATGCATTTTATGAACATTAGGACCTTAAAGTACCTGTGAAATGTATATTTCAGAGACAATAAATAACAGTCGATCATGGTTCTTGGCCAAGACCAAATCCTACCACACAGAAACTCTGGGAATTCAATGTAGGAAGAGTATATTTTAGGAACTATTAGAAGTTAGAAAATATCTTTCTTATTATACAGATAAAAAAACTGAACTCCAAAAAAAGATAACTAGTCCAACATTACAGTGCTGGTTAATACACACTGGCTTAATCTCCTATTTCAGGATTGCCCCTCTATAGACTCTATGGTCTCTCTTTTCAATCAGAATGTTCTATAAGATGTATGTTTAAATATCTCAACATATGTTGGACACTGCTTGTTGGCACTCCTACTGCGGGTACAGAGAACAAAGGGTTAAGGATGTATGAGTGAGGTGTTTCCCAGCTCCATCAACCCTGACTCCCAACCCCTCATGGCAAGCCACAGGAACCAGCATTCCCATTTCAGCATGACTGGCATTGGGTATCAGACAAACTTCCTTGTACCCATCCCCACTGACCGTGCTAGAATCATGTATTTCCCACCACTCAGGCCCCCCAAATTAGGAATTCTCAGGTTGTCCATACTCACCTATTCCAGTGCAGGCCGCTAACTCACCACCCCAACCAACCAATCCCCTTTTCTCTTCCCTATACCCCATCCCCCTGACCCCCTTTTTTCCTATAAATGTAAGCTCCCCCAATTGAATAAAAAGAACTACGTGGATACACTATACACATCTGCTCACGCCTGTGTCTCACTGGACCCCCCTGCATCAGCCCCCTAGCTCTGTGGAGTCAGCCCCCCAGGTCTGTGGACCCGCCCTGAGACAACATATTCTAAATAATCAAGGAAATTTATGACATAATCACTACATCTATATGATGTCCAATGAGAGGCACAAGTGGGACCAAACAATACATCAAAATTACAGAACCACTTCCCAAATCTTAATTCTAGAATATGGGTAAGAATGATCAGGAGAAAAATAAGTATAGTTTAAGTCACTTATACTACTGGAAAAAAGTGAAAAATATAGCTAATGGTCTAATTTTCTCCTCCAGGTGATTATCCCTAAATAATACCACAGAAAATGAAATTGCCTGACTGACTGCTATGACTTGCCATGTGTATTACTTCATCAAATGAATGTTGTTAATAGCTTGTGTGCCTAATTTCTCTCTCCATTTTATTTATAGAATTTCCCAAGAAGAGTCCTACCTTTTCTTTTTGGTCAATCCTCTGGCAGCTACAGCAAAAGACTAATAGCACTAGCCACAGGGTGTGCAAGTGGGCACTGTGTAATCATCAACCCTGACACCATCTCTTCAAAATCATCTTTGTTATTCATGTTGCCCAGACAAGTCTGTGGGCTCTATCTGTGTTCTACAAATCAGGAAAATTACATAGATGGCAATCAAATAGACTAATAAATGTTAAAACAGAAAAAAAATGTGGATACCACATCAAAATTCTTAATGTACTAAAATTCCTTCTTTCAGGAAAGAAAACTGCCTATAGCTAAATACATGTACATCTTTTGCATTAGGATTATATATACTTGGGTATGTATCTCCTTTATTTGTTCGTGTGGAATTCAATGAAAATGTGCATGAAATTTCTTCTTAGACACTCACATATACAGCCTTGTACAATCACAATAGAAAATCACAAATACTTCTCAGAGAAAACTGTACTGGAAAGTTCTCCATGGATTCTCATAGTCTCACAAAAGGTCGATGAAGACATGCACTATTGTAGCTATGATGGTTTCTTGGCATAGTACCTATCTCTTTCACACTATGATTATGACAACACAATTGTGCACCCTCATGCTCATGAGCAAGTACAGAAAATTCCTCACTCCATGACTGCAAAAGTAATAAAAACAGCCTCCTCCCCACACCTTTTTCGAGGTAGGGTCTCACTCTATACCAGGCTGACCTGGAATTCTATGTGGTCTCAGGGTGGCCTCGAACTCATGGTGATCCTCCTACCTCTGCCTCCCCAGTGCTGGGATTAAAGGCGTGTGCCACCATGACTGGCTCCTCTTTAACAGCTCCAAAGTACTAAGAGTCCTAAGTTAGGCAGAGATATAACAGCAATGTAAAAAGCTATGATTGTGTAAAAGCAGGAGGAACTAGTTAAGGGACCAAAGAAGAGAAGAACTGGGGGAAAGCAGGAGGAACTAGTTAAGGGACCAAAGAAGAGAAGAACTGGGGGAAGAAGAGGAAAGAAAGATATTGATTGATGTGGCTAGGAGATCAAAATACTTCCTGATATTTACATGACATTTTTATAGTTGAGAGTCAGATAAGAGAAGCTATGAAGTTAAGACAGGAGTAAGGGGGTCATTGGGACAAATACAGAGAGATTATTGGAACAAAAGTCAAGTTATTGGAGAGCAAAGAACCCCAAAGAATCTGATGATTTTTCTTACTCTCTTGCTAAAGCTTAGAAAAAGAATAACACTGAATGGAAAATTCAAACATTACCTTTTTCTTTCTATTTTTGGTAGTACCTGTATTTTTTTGTCTTTTTCTTCTACTCTTCAGTGCTTTAAAATATCCCCATCTGTTTAGAAATGCTTACAACTCCAAACCTAAGTGTTTGTTGTGGGTATGTCGTAGTAGTACAATAAAAAGTGTGTGTGTGTGTGTGTGTGT
>PVHP010013473.1:0-40895 GCA_004024765.1 Zapus hudsonius | reverse complement strand
GGCCTTGGGCACTAGAGGCAAGTGCCTTAACCGCTGAGCCATCTCTCCAGCCAGAGTCCATGGTTTTATGGTTTGGCTCTTTCCGTCTTCTATCCATACTGTCTCCCTTCCCTCTTTATTGAAGGGTTATCTTGTAGAATTCTAGCCACAAGGAGTTTCTGTGGAACTGATTCATGTTGTCTCAACTTTTTGTTTTGTTTTCTGAGGTAGGGCCTCGTTCTAGCCCAGGATGACCTGAAATTCACTATTCTCAGGGTGGCCTAAAACTCATGGCAATCCTCCTACGTCTGCCTCCCAAGTGCTGGGATTAAAGGAGTGCGCCACCACTCTTAACTTCTTTGAGTTTTCCTTGTTTAGTTTTTGACTTCTTTGTAAATTCTGGATCTTAGACGTTTGTTGGAGGTGTAGCTGGTGAAGATTTTCTCCCGTTCTGTGGGATGTCTGTTTATGGCTTGCTTGTTTGTGCAGTAGCTTTTTAGTTTCAAGAGGTCCCGGTGGTTGAGTGTTGATCTAATTTCCTGGGCTACTGGGATCTTATCCAGGAAGTCTTTCCTTATGCCTAAATCATGGAGTGTCTCCCTGCTTTGCCTCTGGTTGTTTTAGACTTTCAGGCCCTATATTGAGGCCCTTAACCCATTTAGAGTTGACCAATGTGGGTCTGATTTCATTCTTCTACATGCGGTTGTCCACTTTCTCCAGCACCATTTGTGGAAGATGCTGTCTTTTTTTCCAGTGTGTATTTCTGGACACTTTGTCAAGGATGAGGTAGCTGTAGTTGCTTGGATTTAGAGGTGGGTCTTCTGTTCTGTTCCACTGATCTGTGTGTCTGTTTTTGTGCCGGTACCATGCTGTTTTAGTTACTATGGCTTTATTCTATATCATAAAATCAGGCATAGTGATACCTCCAGACATCTTTCTTTTGTTGAGGATATTTTTGGCTATCCGAGGCCTTCTGTTCTTCCATATGAATTTTGATAATATTTTTTCTATCTCTATGAAGAATATTGCTGGAATTTTTATTAGGATTGTGTTGAATCTATATGATGCTTTTGGTAGGATGGGCATTTTCACAGTATTAATTCTTCTGGTCTAAGCATGGAAGGTCTTTCCATTTTCTAGTGTCCTCCTCAATTTTTTTCTTCAGGGTTTTTATGTTTTCTTTGTGTAGGTCTTTCACTTGCTTGCTTAGTGATATTTCAAGGTATTTAATTGTTGTGGCTATTAAAAATGGGATAGCATTGTTTATCTCTTTCTCCATATGTTTATCTTTGGTGTATAGGAAGGCTACTGATTTTTATGTATTGATTTTATATCCTGCCTACTTTACTGAAAGAATGTATTACCTTTAGAAGTGTTTGGGTGGATTCTTTTGGCTCACTTATGTATAAAATCATGCTATCTCAAATAGGGCTAGTTTGAGTTTCTCCTTGCCAATTCATATCCATTTTATTTGTTTCTCTTGTCTTACTGCTTGAGCTAAAACTTCAAGTCCTGTGTTGAAAAGGAATGGTGAGGATGGACACCCCTGTCTTATTCCAGACCGTAATGGGAACGCTTTGAGTTTTTCCCCATTTAGTGTGACCTGGGCCTTAGGTGCATTATAAATAACCCTTATTATATTGAGATACGGTCTCTCCATCCCCAGTCCCACCAGTGTTTTAATCAGTTGTACCTTTTTGAATAAACACACCTGCCCCTTTCTTCCTCTTTTCTCTGGAGTGCTTCATAGTGAATGCAATATTAGGAAGAAGTTTCTTAGAGTTTCTCTGATTCTTCCAGGGCCCAAAAAGCATATTTCCAATGATCTTTGGCTGCAAGAAATGTTGCCCACTAGAACTACGAGAGACCAAGGGAATCAGAGACTAATTGCCCTCCTGCTAGCCCATGATCCCGGGCTCTGTCCTCAGCTTCTATTTATTCTTGGCTTAGAACTGTTGGAACCCAAGGGAGCCACCATTTCAAGATCAAAATGAACTGAAGGGGAGAGAAGTGAAACTTAGCCTCCAGCCCCTCTCATGGCACCAAGAGCTCCATCCTCCTATGTATTCACTTTGCTTGTTTATACACGTGCCTTGTTCCATAGCCGCTCTCTCTGAGAGGGCTTCCCCATTTTCCATTCACTTCACTAGGTCCTATCTTGTATGGGCCTTATGCTCTTTGAGATTTGCTGACATGTTGGCTCAGTGGATCCTGGTTTGGCCCAGCTCTCTCTATACCCATGGGGGCCCTGTTGTGGGAGGGTAGACGGGATTTGCCTTGGTAATGGATGAAGAAGGAAGTGCCCTGCTGAGGGTTCCTGGAAGAAAATAATGCTTGCCATAATCAAATATGTTCGGGACAGTGTTGCCCAGCAGTAGGGAATAGAGTCTGTGCCTTTGGCAAATTTACTTGAGCTCTGAAGATTCTAATTAAGGGTCTTATGAATGGTGGTTCTTTTTTATTTATTTTGTTTTATGTTTGGCTTTTTGAGACTAGACTAGCCTCAAACTCACTGATGTAGTTAAGAACAGCCTCAATCCTGCCTCCGCCTCCCAAGTGCTGGGTTTCTCTAAGGCCCTCAAGTTGAGGTTATCAGTCCCTTTTAGTTCCCTTCATCTTGTTTTCCATGGCTCCATCCCAGGCTCTTCACCATCATGCTCCGCTGGCAGCTTTGGGTCCAGAGTCTTCTCCTGAGTGTAGCTTTAAAGGGTAAATTTGGGGTTGATGTTTTGGGGATTTTGTTTTGTTTTGAAGCAAGGTCTCCCTCTAGTCCAGACTTTCCTGGAACTCTGTAGCCCAGGCTGGCCCTGAACTCATGGCAATCCTTCTACCTGTGTCTCCAGTGTGCCGCGTTCTCAGCTCAGGGATGATGTTTCTAATTCCTGTGACTCCTGATCTCCTTTCCAGTCTCCCAAGCCGCATTCATCCTACCATCCTTTATTCTGTTATTTTCCTGACCTTGAGCCAGGACAATGTGGGCTGTATTTTCAGAGACTTACAGGAGCATTCAGTGTATGGTTTCTTAACAAACACTCTCTTTTCTAATAAAAAGAATGAGTGCACTTAGATGGTACTGTTTCAGACAAGTTTGGAAAGCATAGTGATGAGAATCTAACAAAACTCTCACTATTTTAGTTGCTCACTTTCTCATTCAGTGTATCCAAGTACGTAGCAGCTATGAACTACCGTAAAGACCCCTGTTCTCCCTAACATATGGAATCTCTGTGTTTATCTGCTAAGTTTCCTCCCCCCCCCCCCGAATAGTGTATTCTGGGAGAATGTTTCATCAGAAAGAAGGATGGATGCAAGAGAACCCCAGAAGGCTTTAGAAAAGACATAAAGCCCTGAAGTTGTTTAAATACATATTTAACATTTACTGAAAATAGCTTTGATTGCAGGAGAAAATTAATTAAAGCAGACGAAAAGCTTCTAATCAGATTTATGCTATCTGATTGTGTAATTAGACCTGGCTTTGAGGCCATCCTAACAAGTTTACTTGGAACGGAAGAGAGATCACTGTTTATTGGAATGGCAATAATTTGGGTTTCTTTAATTGACTCCTGGTGCGAAGACGTTGATGCCTGCTGTTCTCTGAGAGGCAGCGTGGACCGGTTCCAGGAAAAGTTCACATTCCAGGGGCAGCTTTGGAATCCACTTTCCACTGCAGCCCAAGTCGGCCTGCCATTGGGGCTTAACTTTGTACCAACAAAATGCCAGCTCTCAAAGGCAGGCTCCCCAGGCGGCAGTGACCGCAGCTGTGCCAGGGGCTGGGTACAGACCTGGCATTGAGCTGGCCCATCAAGATGCTGGAAGGCATCTCCCCACGCTTACCTTGCCCTTGGCCCCAAAGGCTGTGGCTGTCGGAGCCCCCAGTACAGACTGGGAAACCCATTAACATTCTGATCCTGTGAGGGGTGGAGCCCTGATATTTATCCCCCCAGTGCTCCCAAATTCCCAAAAAGCACTGCTGCCAGTGGTTCCACAAGAATTTAATAAGGTACTAAATAAAAATAATCCATAACTCACTTGAAAGCAGAAGCACGTTTTGAAGTTCCCTGCTACGCTCAGCACCAGTAAAACTGACTTATCCTTTCTATGAGTCTGGGTAAGAAGTAAGAGGGGGGTCCTGAAGGAAAACCAGGGATTGCTGAGCCCAGTTTGACTTTGAAGACCCAACAGATAACCAGCTACCTCTCTAATCATGACAGTTACCATTTGTTCACCAAACCTGTGTCACACTTTACCCAGGCTAAACAGCCTTGCAGGTCAATGGTATTTTTACAGTTTTACAGATAGGAAGAGGAGGCTGAAACAGGTCAAGAAACTGGTCTAGGAGCATACAGCAAAATTTAACCACTATTTGAGCCTAATTTTTACTTCCAAGTCCACAATCAGATCTTTGCTATGGCTGTGTGCTCTCCACTGTCCCCATGGCCTAGCCAGGCGGGGACAGACCTAGCAGCCAACTGTCTAGCATGTGATATGTTATCTCTATGTCAGTCCCTAGTTCCCATAGCTCTCTTTCACTTTTTCTTTTTTCTTTTCTTTTTGAGTTAGGGTCTCACTCTCGCCCAGGCTGAACTGGACCTCTGTAGTTCCAAGCTGGCCTCACACTCACAGTGATCCTCCAACCTCTGCCTCCTGAGTGCTGGGATCCATGGCATGTATCACCACGCCCTGCTCCATCTCTCTCTTTGAAAGGGACCATACCTTGATATCCGAGTATCCCTTCTTGGTTTTCCTGTTCTGCTTTTACCTTTCAAGAAAATGGAGAACCATTGGCCCTAGCCACAAAATTCCCACATCAGAGGGAGTTAAGGTAGTTCTTGAGAGATGCTGCAGGCTGGATCAGCAAAGTGCCTGCCATGAAGTATTAGGACCTGAGTTCAACCCCCAGCACCCATATATTAAAAGCGACACTGGTGTGGTGGTTTGAATGTGAATGTATATCCCCCAGAGCCTCAGGTATTTTTTTAATATTTTATTTTATTTATTTGTTTGTTTGTTTGTTTATTTTTTGCAAGGAGAGAGAGAGAATAGCCACACCAGGGCCTCTAGCCACTGCAAACTAACTCGAGGCTCATGCCCTGCTTTGTGCATCTGGCTTTATGCGGGTTCTGGGGAATAGAACCTGGGTTGTTAGGCTTTGCAGGCAAGCGCCTTAACCACTGAGCCATCTCTCCAGCTCCTCAGGTTTTTGTTTTGCTTTTTTTTAAGGACTTTTTTTATTCAAGTAACTGTAAATAGGAAAACAAGGGGGGCCTAGGCTGGGGCAAATGGCCACCCCCACTCCAACAGGACAAGGGGAAGGTGGCCCTATACCCTGTGGTAGTGTGGGGCCACCCTCCTCACTCGGCTGCAGCACCCAGGGGGCTGAGCCCCACCCTCCCTAGAACCTAGGTGGTCAGTAACCCGGCCTGCTGTGCTCAGCCCCTTCCCTGCGGGGAGGGAATGCTGGAGCTGCTAGCAATGGTGGATTTCTAAGAATGAACATTGAACAAAGCAACACAACTGTCCAGAGGTAGTTTGTGAGCAGAGGAGAAGATGGGGGTCAGGGTGGCGCAGGAGGGCCGGGGATAGCTCCTCAGTGCCCCAATGGAGGAGGGCAAGCCCAGGTTGGAAGCTGGGAGGTTGGGAGCACCCTGCCGGCCGTAGGAAATCTGCGTGACAGGTAGTCACAGGTAGTGACAGGTGACTGTCCCAGCAGCAGGTACCAGATCTCAGGGGATGGAAAGGGGGAGACCCCAATACATGCCTACTTCCTGTACCCCAAGAGTGAGAGGAACTGGCTGAGAACACCACCTGCTGTTTTGGTTGGGGCATCCTAGGGTCCATGCATCCCTGCACTGGGGACACGTGGGGCTGGGGCACCCTTTCAGGCCAGGGCAGTGCTCCCAGGTGCCTAAGCCAGAGGAACATCAGGACCACAGGGCTCTGAACCCAGAAGCTGAGAGCAGAGTCTCGGCGGGAGGGACAGCAGGCGCAGGCGCAGGCAAGGGCTGCGTGGGTCTAGCCTTGTCTGGACAGAGGCGAGTGTGCGTGGGCAGGAGGGTTGCTGGGACTGAGGCCCCTGCAGCTGGAGTGCGGTGTGGTGCGGGGCGGAGCGCAGCGACCTGTCCCAGGCGGGCGGCACTGTGGTCACTGCTCCTCCTCCGAGGGCTCCTGGGAGATGTCCTCCTCCTCTGTCTCCAGTTTTTCGGGTCTGCCCCTTGGGTTCCTCCTGGAGCTGTGGTGGTTTTCCAGGTCTTGGCAGTGCCCTTGGTTTTGGTCCCCTTTGGTGGGCTCCTTCAGAGGCTGCTTGTACCGTCCTTTTCTTGCTCGGAGGCCAAGGGCTGGCTGGACCTGGTGCTGGACTCGCTCATCCTCCTCGATGGAGCCTAAGGCGGAGCTGGGATGGCCAGAAATAGACCCTGCTCTGAGTCCCAATCAGAGGCTTGCTTTGATTTTTGAGGTAGGGTCTTGCTCTAGTCTGGGCTGGCCTCAAGCTCATGGTGACCCTCCTACCTCGGCCTCCCAAGTGCTGGGATTAAAGGTGTGCACCACCGGTTAACCTGATTAACCTTCAGTTTAAATCTCCTCCAGCCTGTTGGAGAGAGAATGTCACTGGGGGCGGATCTGATTCCAGCCCAAAGGTGTGGAAAGAAGAGTTTGAGTTCTGGGTATCTGCTAGCTAGCTTTTTGGTGTTTGCTGGCAGTTTGGTGGTTTCTTTCTCTCCTTGGATTTATGAATGGGAGCCAGTTTCTGTTGCCATTGATGGAACTTCCCCTGTAAGCTTGAAATAAATCCCTTCCTCCCATAAACTGTGTTTGGTTGGATGTTTGTCTCAGCAACATGGAGCTGATTGCAACAACTATTTAGAGATTAGAGGATCATGGGGCTCACATATCCAGGTTCACAGGCTCTGTTTCAAAAATACATAAATAGTGCTGGAGAGATGGCTCAGCAGTTAAGGCACTTGCCTGCAAAGCATAACAGCCAAGTTCGATTCCCCAATGCCTGCATAAAGCCAGATGCACAAAGAGGTGCATGCATCTGGAGTTCCTTTTTAGTGGCTGGAGGCCCTGGCACACCCATTATCTCCACCCCTAACCCCCTTTGGCATGGTTCAGGCCTTTAATCCCAGCACTTGGGAGGCATAGATAGGAGGATGGCTGTGTTCTAGGCCACCCTGAGACTACATTGTGAATTCTAGGTCAGCCTGGGCTAGAGCAAGACCCTACCTCAAAAAAATAAAAATAATAAATAAGGGGAGAAGCACACACAACCAGATTTAAAAATTAAAGATTTTTAAAAGATGTAAAAAGATCAAGCCTGCCTCTCTAGGTTGCTCTCTGGCTTCCCCTCTCGCATCTGCTGCAGCTCTGCCAGATCCAGAACCATGTTCTTGGGACTTTCCACCCTCTCTTCTTCATCCTCAACATTTCATTAGAGAAAAGAACATAAGCTAACATGCACTTCCCACAACCACACTGGCCCCGTGGTCTGGGAATGCTCTTCCCACCCACTCCCTGCTCTTGGACCTGAAGACTCCTTCCGGCTCTGAGTCATGGTCTTCCTGCCTCCATCATTCTCCATCTAAGTCCCCAGTTTAACTCGTTTCTGGAACATACTACAACTTGGCACGATATATACTTGTTTCTTTGTTCATTGTCTGACACCCCATCTAGGTTCCTAGCACAAAGCCTGGCCCAAACTACAAGTTGAGAAATTATCTGTTAAATGCACTAGCTCCAAAGACCATTTTATTTTTCTTGACAGAAAAGGTTATAATAACCAAAACTAATTTATCCAATATGTTCTTTCAAGAAAAACTGGAAGATGCTGCTTCCTGCAGAGATGCCAATATGCAAATACGGAAAAGAAGAAACTCCAGGCTGGTACAAGAAAACACAACTTTTTCATCTATTTGCAGCCTGCATTCATTGCCTTGTCTATGAGCAAGCATTATCATGTAGTATGTGAACTGTCTGTTGGTATGTCTACTCTCCCACTGGGCTCGGTTTTCAGAGAGTTAGGAGTGGGATTTGTTTATCTCTAATTCTGGAATCAGAGCATGGTGTCTGGTGCATATCAGTTGTCATGTTTCAGGAAGGAAGGAAATAAGGAAGGAAGGCAAAGAGGGGAGGGGAGACGAGGGGAAAGGAAGAAAGAGAAGGTAGCTTCAAGTGAGAAGGAAACACTAACCGTAAGGAATTGTATAATAGAGGTGGTTTTTGTTTTTAACTTTTTAAAAAATATTTTATTTATTCATTTTCAAGCAGAGAGAGAGAGAGAGAGAGAGAGAGAGAGAGAGCACCAGGGCCACCACCTTGTGGGTCTGGCTTATGTGGGTACTGAGGAATTGAACCCAGGACCTTAGGCACTGGAGGCAAGTGGCTTAACCACTGAGTCAACTCTCCAGCCCCTTGTTTTTAACTTTTTTAAAAAAATATTTTATTTATTTATTTATTTATTTGCAAGCAGAAAGAGTCAAACAGAGAGAGACAGAGACAGAGAATGGGTATGTCAGGGCCCCTCGCCACTACAAATGAACTCCAGATGCATGTGCCACTTTGTGCATCTGGCTTTATGTGGGTGCTGGGGAATTGAACTCCAGTTGTTAGGTTTTGCAGGCAAGCGCCTTAACCACTGGGCCATCTCTCCAGCCCTGTTCTTAGCTTTTTATTGACAACTTCTGTACATATAGACAATATTCCATGGTCATAATCCCCTCCCACCACCCGCCCTTTTCTCCCTACCAAATTCCCCTCTACTGAATCCCTTCTTCTTTCCAACTAGTCTCTTCTATTTTGATACCATCATTTTCCCTCCATCATGCAGCTCTTGTGTAAGTAGCATCAGCCATGGTGAGGTCAGAGATGGGTTTTTTGTTTGATGATTGGTTGGATAGTTTGGGGTCTTTTTGTTTGTTTTTGAGGTAGGGTCTCCCTCTAGCCCAGGCTGGCCTGGAACTCACTCTATAGTCCCAAACTGGCCTTGAACTCACACTGATCCTCCCACCTCAGCCTCCTGAGTGATAAGATTACAGGTGTGTGCCACCTTCAGCTTAGTTTATACAGACTGGTGGTGCTTTAACTCATAGGCCTTTTGAGTTGAAAGTGACCATCCCTTGTCTAATTCCCCAGTTGACTTGAAGAAATTTCAGTGCAGGGAAACTAAGGGTTACATAAAGATGCAACCAAGGTAAGAGTTCAGGCTGCAGAACCCAGTTCTTCCCCTATGCCGTCCAGGTTCCCGCTGGTCAGAGAAGCAACCAATACTTGCAAGCTCAGCACAGCCTGTCTGATGATCTGGGTGGTGGGAGAGGACACCTAGTCATTTTGAAGTTGCAAATCCTAATAGAACTAGGCTTCTTGCTGACATGCATCAAAACACCACATAATCCTTGGTTACAGTGAGACCCTCCCTCAAAAAACAAAAATAAACAAACACCCCCTCATAATTCTTTTTACTTTGTTTGGTTTGTACTGTCTGTTATTTGTGGCCCAAAGAATCTTACTAATAAAATACACCTCCAAACCAGGTGTAGTGGTGAAGACTTATAACCCCAGTACTCACTTAAGAGACTGAGGCAGGAGAATTACTGCAAGTTTGAGGCCAGTCTGTGCTGCATAGTGAGTTCCAAGTCAACCTGGGCTACAAAATGAGACCCTCTTTCAATAAACAAATATGTGTGTGTTTTTTAAAAAGCTTATGACAGTAATTAAAGTAATAAAGAAAAATGAGGATCCTTTTCTAATCGTTCTCTAAGCCTGCTTCCTTTTCTCAGTGGGAATTTCCCATGTCTGTGTCTTCTCAGTTAAAATGTCTCTTGCTCTAGAGAATGTCCAATGTACTATTCAAAACTTCTCGAAGACCATGGGAGTTCGGACGGTAATTGGGAAGGAATAATCAAGCAAGTGAAACATGAGATTTGGAAAGCTCTGGGGATGCCGACTTGGCATGTCACAAGGATTGTGTGTCCACCTGCGCCCTCCAAGAAGCAGATGCCAAGACAAGATTAGATGTGTCTGAGATTTATTAGGGAAAACACCTGTGAAGGAAAATGGGGAGGGAGCCAGGGGAGCCGTCAGACTGGGCACAGGTCAACTCTCACGAAGGAAAGAAGGAAGAGGGCAGGTTGGGTGGAAGTGTCTTGCTGTGCAGTGCTGAAAAGTCCTGCAAGGTCCCTGGAAGTCCCTGATCCAGTCCCCATCAGAGGAACACCCTGTCCTCATGGTCCTAAGACAGCCTGCCTGCAGAAGTCCTTCTGTCAGACTCTGGCTGGAAACAGATCGTGGAAGCTGGCTTGGCCTTGGCACAAATGTGACAGATTTCAGAGTGCAGCAACCAGGGCCCTTGACAGTCATGCTCCTCACAGAGAGGTGCCAACCAAGCTGACCCACTTAGAATCTATTTCTTCACCGTCCTCTGGAAGGGCACCTGCTCCTCTGGCCTGATCTATGCAAGCTTAAGTATTCTATCCCCTCTGGATCCCCACTGCACTGGCTCCATCGCTCTCTTAATGCTCTTTATGTGTTGTATTTTTATTTATTTATTTATTTATTTATTTATTTATTTATTTATTTATTTATTTATTTATTTATTTGAGAGAGAGAGAGAGAGAGAATGGGCACACCAGGGCCTTCAGCCACTGCAAATGAACTCCAGACGCATGTGCCACCCTGTGCTTTACTGCACTGGGGAATTGAACTCAGGTCCTTCTGCCTTTTTTTTTGGGGGGGGTCTGCTTTATAGGCAAGCTCCTTAACCACTGAGCCATCTCTCCAGCCAGTATTTTTATTTTTAAAAAGTATTTTTATTTTGAAGACAGACACCGAGGACACTCAAAATGCTCCAAAGCAGAAGTATAGAAGTTGCTAAGAGCTCAACACTACAGTAAACTTAAAACCCAGCCACCATGGCTCAGGGGACTTTTCAGAAGAGGGGATGGAAAGACTGCAAAAGCCATGGTAGGGGTATTTCCAGAGGCATTGTCCCCCTCCTACCAATGACTGACTGCTGCTCACAGAGCTCATAGCCCTCAATCCTTTGGAGCCTACCAGCATCCCACTGAGGAGGGTCCTCAGTGGAAGGGGGCAAGGAGGAGGGAAATAGTGGTACCAGCACATGACTTGTTCGTACAAAGTTTCTACTTAATTAAAAAAAAGAGTAAAGGAATTAAAGAAGTTCTAAACTATATACATCTATATATATATACATATATATTTACTTGAGAGAGAGAAAGAGCATGGGTGCTCCAGGGCCTGTTGCTGCTACAGAAAAATTCCAGACACATGTGCCACTTTGTTCATCTAGCCTTCCATGGGAAATTACATGGGCTTGGAAACTGAACCCTGGCTGGAAGGCTTTGCAGGCAAGCACCTTTAACCACTGAGCCATCTTCCTGGCCCCTTGTGTTGTATTTTTTTAAGGCAGGGTCTTGCCTTGTAGCCAAGGCTGCTCTTAAACTTTTGATCTTTCTGCTTTAGCCTTCTGAGTGCTGGAATTACAGGCATGCACCATCTTGCCCTGCCCCAACCTAATGCTTTTGATCTTGCATTATTTGCTTGAAATACCTGCTACGTTATTATATGCAAAGACCCATTAAGGCTCTCCTGTGCAGGACTGTGGTGGTGGTAGAGGCTTACTGTGGGGACTGCTAGAATCTTGACCTGAACATTTAAGGGTGAATGTCATTTAATTTTTTTTTGTTGTTGTTGTTGGTTTTTTTTGTTTGTTTTTCGAGGTAGGGTCTCACTCTAGCCCAGGCTGGCCTGGAATTCACTATGTAGTCTCAGGGTGGCCTTGAACTCATGGTGATCCTCCTACCTCTGCCTCCCAAGTGCTGGGATTAAAGGCGTGCGCCACCACGCCCGGCTTTCATTTAATTTTTTTTTTCCTTCTTTTCTGAGACCAGATGTCACTATGTAGTCCAGGCTGGTCTCAAACTCATTATTCTCCTGCCTCCACCTCCTGAGTGCACCATTGCACCTGTCCTCATTTAGATATCTACTTTTTCCCTTTTATCCTCAGAGTCTTATTTGTTCACATGTTAACATTGCTTTATAATTCCAAACAATTTGCCACCTGCTGGCAGAAGAGGAGTTGATTCAGAATTGTCATCATCTGTCCCTTGGGAGAACTTAGTGAAGCATATTTACAATAAGTGAAGCAGCGACTTCCTGCTGAAGGTGTGAGAGCACTTTCATGACTTCCAGCAACACAACAATCAACCGCTTCAGAGGACACCAACGAGCACCATAATTATACAGTAAAAACTGACAGATACCTCTGGAGAAATAGAATTTTTCAAGTTAAGAGAGTTTGGGGAAAAAAATCAACTTATTCATTGCAAAGTTGACTTAGGCTGTCAAATAACTTTCAGAAGCTTCTGGGTGATTTTCAAAAGAAACTGTTTTCCATCTAGGAAGAAGTAATCTAATTAAGGGGGGACAAAGCTGAGTTTAGCCAAATAGGAAAAACTAATGAAACTCTGGAAAACCACAATATGACTAACAAACAGACACCTAGCTTACTTCTGCTAAGGGCAAGATCTCTAGCCTGGGGGCTGAAAGCTATGTCCCCACCCACCCATGGTGCAAAGCATCAGCCAATGGTTACAAGTGACCAAAGAATCTATAAACTAACTTTTAAAAAATCTTTTTGTTGATAGCTTCCATACTTATAAACAATAAAGTATTATAATTCCCTTCCCACCCTCCCTCATATCTCTTCCCCTCTCAATTAGTCTCTGTTTTGTTTTGGTGTCATCATCCCCTCCCCCCCCATTATGAAGATCATATCAGGCACTGCAAAATCATGAATATCAAGGCCATTTTGTGTCTGGAAGATTGCATTGTAAGCAGTCCTACCCTTCCTTTGGCTCTTATACTCTCTCCATCACCTCTTCTGCAATAGACCCTGAGCCTCTGGAGGTGTGACTGAGATGTCCCAGTACTGAACACTCCACTGTAATTTCTTCTCAGCACTATGGTGTCTTTTGAGTTATCCCAGTGGTCACTGCTATCTGGAAAAGGGAAGCTTCTTTAGCCAAAAGTGAGAGTAGCATTATTGTATGGGTATGCACATTAAAAGAAAAGTGTTTATAAGGCAGTTTGGTGGGCATATTATAAGCATTTAGCCAGACAACAGCAGGCATTACTCTCCTAGGGTTCATGACCTCCTCCACCATAGGCTTTTGAATAGATCTTCAGAACCAGGTATGCATTTGCTCCTGTGGAGTGGGCCTCTAGTCCAATGAGAGAGTTGGTTTCCCCCATAGCAGATGTGCCACTGTTGCACCAGTTGGCACATTTGCCCTACCTGACCAGTCTTAAGACTTGCAAAGTCCATTGCTGTTCACCACCGTTGATGACTTCTCTCTCCCCTAGGGCTGCATGGAGCCATAGCTTTTTCCAGCTTTCTGTCAGCTGGTTAACAGGGAGGAGGTTTCCAGCTCAGCTCCAGCTTGATTTCTCGGTGGCCTGCAGCCAAGCATATGTGATCTTCAGCAATAGGGTCTTACCATCTCATTCTGATGGGCAACCAAGAGCCTTGGCAATGGCCTATAATGTTTTGGGGCCTCAGGAACCTCCCTGACCAACAACTCGCTAGAAGGTATCCCATCCCTGGCACTGAATTTTTTTCTAGTAATAATCTATGGCTACTGGGTGTGCCATTATCTAAAGAAGTGGGTTTCCATATGGCTTATTCTAAACCTCTTAAAGTTTGACTAACCCTCCTCCTTTACTCAATCCCTTCCCCTGACCCCACTTAGGACATTGCTCCCCAGTAATCTGTTCATTTACTTACATATATACAATACCCTCCACTTAAGTCTCCCCTCTCCTCCTTCCCCTGTCTAGCTCCCTGGCTTCTACTACTGACTTCTACTCCAACCCACAAACAAGTCTAGGCATTTGTAGCTAAGGTCCACATATGAAAGAACTCATAGCTTTTGGTTTTCTGGACGTGAGTTACCTCACTTAGTGTGATCCTTTCCAGAAACATCCATTTCCCTGCAAATTTCATAATTTCATTTTTCTTTACCACTAAATAGAACTCCATTGTATAAATGAACCATATCTTCATTATTCTAGGCTGATTCCATTTCCTAGCTATTGTAAATGGAGCTACAATAAACATGGATGAGCAAGTATCTCTAGGGTAGTGACTAGAGTCCTTTGGATATTTGCCAGGATCATATGGTAAATCTATTTTCCGCTGTCTCAGGAACCTCCACACTGCTTCCCACAATGGCTGTTCCAGTGGAAGTGAATGGAATCTCAAAGTAGTTTTAATTTGTATTTCCTCTATAGACTGACTTTGAAAGAGATTTATTCTCACACACTAAATGAGGTGCTGAAAATGAATTATAATGTTTTCCCCTTCACTACAATTATTAAATTAGTAGTGTGCTTAAAATGTATGGCATCTTGGGATTGAGGAACTAGGCTTAATATAATAATAAGTTGGAATAACTCTTTGACTTCTGACATTGACTGAGGCTGAAAGGAGTGGTTAAGAATGATTAAATCCACAGCCTATGGTGAAAATGAGAAGTCTGTACCATTTACACCGTTGAGTCGGCAAAGCTCAGGGTTTGTATTGCAACTCACTCTCCCTCCCGTTCCTATGGAAGACACTATTCATCAGCCATCAAGCTCTTCTCTTACTAAGCCAGAACTGTGGAGAATTACTTCCTGCCAATGTTCTGGGCAGGCACCAAGTGACGGGATTTGTTATATAACAGGCTTGCCACACCTATTCTATGTTCTTAGGTGGAATTCTACTCCAACCTGCCTCGTCTTTTTCTACCCTAAGATTTAGTGAAAATGCTCAACAGTATGGGAAACAGTTTCAGGGTCCAACTTGAAATCCTACAGATCATGAGGTTTCTAGACCCACTCTCCCACATTAGTTTGGTCTTGTTAATCACAAAACTTTTGTGTCATGAGATATTTATTCTGTGTGATAGTTAAACTCCATGGTCAACTTGATGAATTTAGAATCACTATAGAAATGCAATTCTGGGTGTGTCTGTAAGAGTGTTTACAGAAAGGTTTAATTAAGGGGTGAAGACCCATCCTGATTGTGGATGGCACCATCCACATTGGCTGGGATCCCAGACTAAATAAAAAGGAAAAAGTGAGTGTTGTATTTACCTTTGTGCTGCTGGGACAAAACAGCCAACCCAAAGCAGCTGATGGAAGGAAAGGGTTTATTTCGGTTCATAGTCTGGAGGAAAAGTTTCCCCGTAGCAGGGAAAGAATGGTAGAGCAGTGGCTGCACATCACTTTTCACCAGAGCAGCTGGCAGGAAGCAGCAAGAGTGCACTGAACACTGGTGTCATGGTTTGATCCAGGTGTCCCCCACAAACAAATGAATGTGTTCTGATAGATCAATCCTCAGCTGATGGCAATTCGAGAATTAGAACCTCACTAGAGCTGTGTTGTTGGGGGCGGGCTTATGGGGGTTATAAGCCAGCTTCCCCTTGCCAGTGTTTGGCACACCTTCCTGCTGCTGTTTGCAGTGCTGTGGCAGAGGTGATGTCCAGCCCTCTGCTCATGCCATCGTTTCCCTGCCAGAATGGAGTCTCCCCTTGAGTCCGTAAGCCAAATAAACCCATTCCTCTACAAGCCACTTTTGTTTGGGTTCTTTCTGCGTAGCAACAGGGTAAGCTGACCACAACAACTGGCAAGAGGGAGCTCTAGAGCTGTAGCACCTCAAAGCCTGCCCCCAGCAATACACCTCCTCCAGCAGGGCTCCACCTCCCAAACTGTCACGAGCTCAGACCAAACACAGAAAACACGAGTTTATGGAAGGCATCTGATTCAACCTACTACAGTGAGGGAGTACCAGCATTTATCTCTCTCTGCTTCCTGACTGCAGATGTATTGAGTTCACTTACGTCACCATGCTGCTTTTATGATGTCCCTGCCATGATGGGCTGTACTTTCAAACTGTGAGAGAAAATAAACCCATGCCACTTAAATTGCTTTTTTCATGTATTTTGTCACAGCAATAAGGAAAGTAACTAATACATTCTTTAGACAGCCTTTAAATGTCATCCATCTTTTAATTGATGTATTCAAAACATTTTCTTCTTTAAATTTGCCCTGCAAATACTTGTCTGTTCTACTAATGAAAATGCCTGGGTGGTATTTCATGGAGATTGATGCTCTAACCAAGGGTTCTGTGTCTTTATTCTCTTGGTTTTTAATCAGAGCATAAAGTTCTGTTAGGAAGGATAAAAATCAATTTCTGCTTAAAGACCTAGCTGGAAATGAGTCCCTTGTTCCAGAGTGTCTTGAAACTTTCTGTGCTACACTCTCAATTTTCCCCCAGGGAAAATCAACTCTAGGTATGATTATTTAATCTTGCCAAGCCTAGTACCACCCAGGTTCAGTGTGGCATGTCTTATTTTTCCCTTGCTAGGCTGTGAGTCTCTGTCATTTATCTATCCTCATTACACTATCTAATCTCTCATTAAAGCAGTCTTATAGCCATGGTGCATGCCTTGAATTCCAGCACTTGGAAGGTAGAAGTAGGAAGATCTCCATGAGTTCTAAACTAGCCTGGGACTACAGAGTGAGTTCCAGGTCAGCCTGAGCTAGAGTGAAACCCTGCTTTAAAAAAGATTCATATAGAAGGTGCTCAATAATTTTTTCTTTTTAACAAAAAATACATTGAAAAAAATATCTTTATTGCCCAAACATTGATTGAGTAAATACATTGATTGAGTAAATATTTTTATAAATATTTTTATAAAAATATTTATAAAATATTTATATTCCCATTTATGTTTATATTCCCATTTCCCTCCTCCCTGTCCCCAATCCACTGGGTATCCTCCTCAGTGGGCAAACTGGGTCAGTCCATGTGGGAAGGGGTTATGGACAGCACAGGAGGCATCCAGGTTGCCCCCCTTTATGAATTATAGCTGAGGGGGGTAATGTCTCTGGGTAATCTCTCTTACCATGACACTTACAATCTTTCCGCCCCCTCCTCCACTCAGTTCCCTGAGTCATAGAGAGTGAGTTTCATTGTTGTTGTGACCTTAAGAATCTCTGTACTTCTGTTTTAGGTTGCGTTGAAGATTGTTGGTGTCTGTCTCACTAACTTATCCTGGGTTGACTGATTGGCTGTGTTTATAGGTCTCTTTCTTGCCCCACCCAAAAATACATTTGATTGACACCTATCTTGAAAGAGCTCAAAGGAGAGAATGATTTCAGAACACTGAACTACATTCCAATCTACTCCTGAATCTGAGGAAACAGAAAAGTAAATTTTCTCTATAAATATTTTCTTCTTCACATATCTATCCTTAAAAAAATCTACTTTTCAAGAATTTATTAGCTAAAAAGTTAATAAATAACCATGAAAAGCCTTCTGTATGTTGCACCCATAGATGGTTTCGTTGGAGGCCCTGAGCATGCTGAACACAGCCATCTCCAGCCCCCCGTCTCTGGTTCTTAATGCCAGCTGCACGCTAGACTCACTAGAGAGCAAGCCAGCAGTGATATCCACATGGACAGGAGTGGGATCCAGATCTGTCATTTTTCCTAGTCCCTGTGCTAGGTACTATTGTCCCCAGTTCTCAGATGAGGGAGATGAGGCGCCGACAGGTTAAAGGTTTGCCCACTCCACATCTTGACCCCAAATGCCCCTCAAATGTGTGTTGTTTTATTAAGTACCCTCCATAACATGCTTTTTAAAATATATATATTTGTAAGCAGAGAGAGAGGAAAGACAGAATGGGTGCACCAGGGCCTCCAGCCGCTACAGACCAACTCCAGATGCATACGTCGCTTTGTGCACCTGGCTTTACATGGGAACTGGGGAATCAAACCTGGGTCATTAGGCTTTGCAGGCAAGTGTCTTAATGGTTGAGCCATCTCACCAGCCCCATAACATGTTTTAACAGCATACAATGTAGCATTACCAGCAACCTCTACCCCACTCATCCTCACAATCCCCAGGGATCAGATGATAAAGCCCATCACCCCGACACCAACAGGGAAGACTGCTGTTTACTTCCAACCTCAGCTTTCACTCCCAGGCAGAACAGCCACAACCCACAATTACACAATGATTAAGGTGACTTTCTCCAGGAACCAGTAAGTCAGAGCAGTGTTCACACTGGAGTGAGTGTGTGACCAGGCCAAAAGCTAACATCTTTTATAAAAATGACTGTGAATGCTGAACACTTGTATTTCATGATTATGCTATGCACTTGGATTTCTGGGAGTCTAAATACATTAGATGAAATTTGATGTAAAAAGAAAAGAAGAAAGAGGCACATGCTTCTGCCTACACCTCACACAGCACACACACACAGCACACCACATACATGCACGTGAGCACCAAAAACATAAAATAAAATAAACAAAACGACAGAATGAATGAAATGGACGGACATGGGTGAACCAAAATTGATTGCCTTCTTCCTCACATCTTCTTTGTTGCTTTTCATTTTATTCAAGCCCAGACAAAACAAAGACAAAAAAAAAAAAAAACCCTCAAAGTGATCCTCAGTGAGTCTGAGAATGAATGAAGAGGTCCTTTTTCCTGCTTTTCTCAGAAAAGCTGGAGCTGATGAGTGGTCTTGGGGAAGGTGGCACAGCCCCAGAGGCCCAGGGATCTGAGGGAGGCAGACTTTGTGTTCCCTTGCTGCTGCAAAGGGACAGGCCATGCACATGCTCAGAGCTGAGAGCCTGCGCTGGGAACAGACAGCCCAGGAATCCCAGGGACTCAGGGATTTCTGCTCTGGCCCAACCTCTCTCTTCTGTCCCAGTGAAAAAGTAAGTCATTTCCAACTAGTCCTATGGAAAACCAGTGCCAAGCAGGTGTAGTCGACCTGGTCGTGGCATTATGGCCTCGCATCCACAGATGGTATTTTTCATGCCAGCTGCCTCCTCAACCCAGACTGAAGACAGTGATTAGTAGTGGTGGTAGGCGTCTCAGTAGGAGCTTTCTTAAGAAGAAAGGGCTTTGAATGAGCCAATGAAAGCTGTTGCCAGGGAACCAGATGCCACGAACAGGCCACTCCAGCAGCGTAAGAATACAAGCCAGAGTGCAAGACGAGCAGTGCTTGGCAGCTGAGCCTGTGGGGGCTGTTAACCCTTTGCGTACAAGCTGCTGAGAGGAGGAGGATGGTAAAATCCACAGATCCAGGTCACCCCTGCCACCAGCACTTCCCACTGGAAATCTGCTGCAAAGGCGTTCTCCCTGCTTGCCTGACAGCTCCCCTGGCTGGCTGCGTTAGGGCCACTTGGCCTCTGCAGTGGGTGTGAGCAAGGCTGCCTAGAGCATGTGGCTCTGTTCATGTGTGATGACCACACGTGCCACTACACGAAGCTGTGGCCCAGCTTGATGTGGCCCGTTGGCCTCTCGAGGAGAGACCGCTGTGCCAGGTAGGTGTGATCTGTGGGAAGAGGATGAACAGCTTCCCCTCTCCCTGTACATGTACTGCTGGAGCCTCAGCCAGAGGTTGGCAGCTTAGCCCAGTTTAAGATTGTTGCCTGGGACTGGGCAGGTTGCTCAGTGGATAAAGTGCTTGCTATGTAAGCGTGAGTACCTAAGTTCAGAGCCCCAGAACCCACATAATGCCAGACTCTGTCATGGGTGTCTGTAATGCCTGCACACCTACAGCAAGAAGTAGGAGAAGCTCGGTGGACACCTAGCCTGGTGAATGAAGGAGCAAGGAGAGACCCTGCCTCAAAACAAAGTGGAAGGTGAGGACTGTCATCTGAGGTCGTCCTCTGACCTCCCCACACGCAGGAGCATGGGCACAGGCTAGCTCTCTGGGGAAATGAGAAGGGATACCGCTATGGATGGCCACCGGCCTACCTGTCAATGGATGTGTGTCTCCCAGACGCAACCATCTCGCCTCACTTCTTCCTCAACCTTTTCCATCAAGCCCCAATCAGGCTCATTTTCTCACAGCCTGGGTAAGGAGTCTTCAAATTAGCTCAGTTCACAGGACGACCCAAGTGTTTTCCCAAAAGAAGCCATACAGATTGAATTCTGAGCAATGAGGTCTCCTGGGGACAAGGGGCTCCTTGGTTTATATGGTAAATGATGACAACACGTGGACCTTTCAGACACTACTTTTTCTTCAGACTATCATGTATAGCTCTGTTGGGGTCAGAAATGAGGACTTAATTTGAACATCAAAAATCTCACTAGGCTAGAGAGATGGCACAGAGGTTAAAGTGCTTGCCTGCAATGCTTAAGGACCTGGGTTCGATTCCCCAGTACCCACATAAAGTCAGATTCACAAAGTGGTACTTGCATCTAGAGTTTATTTGCAGTGACTAGAGGCCCTGGAGTGCCCATATTCTCTGTGTGCCTCTGTCTCTCTCTGCTTATAAATAAATTTTAAAAAAAACCTCACTAATCTGGGTAAATAGTGGGAAGATAATATGTATGTATCTTGGGTTATGCAATTAATATGTTCCTGAAGAGACATGTTTTCTATATCAAGTGAATATTTCTGAAATGTTTAGCAAACAGTTCACAATTTTCACTTTGGGACAATCAGAAGAACATAGAAATTATTCTCTTCATAGAGCTTAAATAGTGAGCTGAAAGGCAGGTGACAGGCAGTGAATGGAGTCCAGTCACTGTCTAGGTGGAAGGAAGCAGCTTCCGGAGCACTAGCCTGTAGAGCACAACCTGCCACTACAGCCTAACAAGGGGGACCCAGCTCGTGTGTGCGTTGTGTTGTGAGATGGAATTTATTTATTTATTTATTTCTTAATTTTATTTTATGGTTTTTCAAGGTAGGGTCTCACTCTAGCTCAGGCTGACCTGGAATTCACTATGGAGTCTCGGGCTGGCCTCAAACTGGAAATCCTCCTACCCCTGCCTCCCAAGTGCTGGGATTAAAGATGTGTGCCACCACGCCTGGCTGGAATTTCTTAAACACTATTTTATACTTATATATGATGTGAGCTCATTCCCTTATAAATCATCTCATTTGTTAACTACGACTAAGTCAGCGGCATAGGTAAGGGTCTCTTTTCTCGCTCTAATGTTCAATAGTGATAAATAATCAAAATGTAGTCTCTGCGAACAACATCCTCTGAGATTGTCCCCTCAGAATTGAGCTCACCCTACTGTTGCCTTCCACAGTTGGTTCCTATGAGGGTTTGTTATTTTAGTGCCTCGTGATGGAGCTGCCGACCAGAGTGATTGATTGTCTCCCATGTTATGAAAGAACCAAGAATGTGTGATTTTTATTTCTTCTACAAACTTACTATCCCCCCCATCATAAATTTAAAAGCTTGCAATTACTATGAGTGCTTCTACTAATAATGCAAAGCCTGGAGCAGAGGCATAACCGAATACTTTAAACTCCCAAAGCAAACCCTTCAGGAAGATCTACAAAAACTAGCTCTCCGCTGCCCCTCTCCTGATCTTGCCAGGCCACGTGGTTGGGATTTATACCTCACGAGAGAAAGGAAGCAGGGGGTAAGGCTGACGCTTTCTCTCTTGCCATGATTCCAGAGTATTCTTCTGCCTTGTCTCCACATCTGCCCTGAGCCACATGAGAAGTTCACCTTAGCATCTGAACAAGCCATGCCCTCATCCTTAGCGAGTCTGCACTTCTTCTAACAAGAGAGGGCTGTATCTCCCACACTGATCCTGGGGACCTTTCTGCCTGGGTCTTGGCTTGGTTGGTACCTTTAACCTATGGTTCTATGGACAGGTAAACTCCTAGCTACTAAGAAGAGCTCTGACCCAATTCGCTCCTTTCATGTATTTCTCATCCTTGCTCAAAGATCTCTGTCTCTGAGCATGTTGACTCAGCCACTACTGTCTATGTGCCAGGGGTCTGTGCAGCATACGAAGAACCAGAGGTAGTCCCTGTCTTCCAGAACTTACAGTCTAGTTAGGGGTTCAAAGCACAAGCAAGGAGGAAGACTCTTCAGGACACAAGGCAATACCATCTGCCATATACATAACCAGCATTTTCTAAAATCTTTCATTCTGACTTTCTCGTGTGCTTCATGTGCAGTGGTCATGGCTGATCTCTGTGGTTGGTGCTATTGGCCTTCATTCAACCTTCCTTGTACAGGAAGTCAGGAGGTTAGGAAGCAGATGTACACAGCTTAGCAATTCTGCTTGCAAGGTAAAGCAAAGAGAAGCAAGGCTGGCGATGTGAGAGTTTAGAGAGAGTCCTGGCAGTCACACTGAAGGTCTAGTGTCCTCTCCTATCTTCAGCTTCATGACTGAACAGGACGCTGTGGAGGCCATGGTCACAGCTGTGTTTTGGCCACTGTGGAGTTTCTTGTGAATAGCTGCCACTAGTCCATTGTAGAAGCAGTACAGGCACCAGGTGAGAACCAAATTCAGATAAGGTTCCATCTTACTTCTGGCTCTGGATTTGTGCAAACCAGTTAACCTCTCTGTGCACTGATCTTTGCTCTTTGGGAAGCAAAAGCCACACCAATGGTTCGTTCTTATAGACTAAAGATAAAATATACATGCATGCATACTTTTAGAAAGGGGGCAAGAAGCTCGATACTGCCTCACAGACCACTTCTCCAGAGGTGCATCCATTAAACTCCAGTACACTGGACCAAGGGACAAATTCCTGAGCCCACTGGGGATGTATCTGATCATTCAATAGCATCTATTTTCTTCCTTTCATGTGGTTTCTAGTTATTTACAGAGTGCCATGGTTATTCGTGATGCTTTACAAACCATAAAACAAGGTCTCCACCCTATAGAATTTACAGTGTAATTTAAAGAGACATGCCGCATGGGCCGACAGGTCAGGCATGCCAGGGGTGGTGTCGGTGTTGAATAACATGGGTGTGGAGGGTTCCTTCTGGAGTTATAAATACTTCTCAGTTACGAGGGCCTTTCATCTGGGATCCCCAAGCACTTTAGAATAGCAATAACCTCGATTGCTTTCTAAATGCACTTTCCATAAACTGTTGTGGAGACTGAGTAAATGCTTTTAAATGTCTATTAATTGATCTGTGGATCTGTTCGTTGTCCATATTAAACAGCATCCATGTAAACATGATGTTTTAGGAGAGGCCCTGCTGTGGGCTTTGGGCTGGCAGTTCAGAGATTACAACCCCAAAGAGGCCTGGCTGCTGTGCCCTGGCCTTGAGGGGGCCACGTGGACACCTAGGTGTTCTCCCAAGTGAGATGCTTCCTCCAGCAAGACTCGGAAAGATCATGTCCTGGCGTCCCAGTCACTAGCTGTGGACGAGTCATTCTGAGTCAGCTGGGTTCATAGCACAGCAGTACATGCAGAACAGAGTCAGAGGGTTCAGAGAAGAGAGGTGAACTGGGGAGACGGGGTGACCTCAGCTAGCAGCTGATTCTCACTCAAGCTTCCACAATCACTCCATCACATATGTCTGAGGCAATGGCACTTCCCACATGCTAAGACTTAGATTTCCTTACAGATGTATGGAGCGTCCCTTTCTGTCTCACTCAAGGCCAAGGGAAGATGGGCCTGGATTGCAAAAATGAACTTGACCTAAAGGTTCATGAGATCAGCACCCCTCCTTCTACCCATCTTTTATGAACTCCTCAGGGTTATCTTTCTATATCACCTCCCTACTCTGAAAGCTAGGCCTGGTGGTGGGTGCCTGTAATCCCAGCACTTGAGAGATGATGGAGCCAGGCCACCCTCAGCTACATGATGAGTTCAAGGCCAGGATGGGCTACATGAGACCCTGCCTCAAAAACAACAACAACAAAAACCCTCCATAAAGAATAAAATCTAGGGCTGAAGAGTTTGCTCAATGGTTAAGGTGATTGCCTACAAAGCCTAAGGACCTGGGTTCAATCCCCCAGTACCTACATAAAGCCAAATGCACAAAGTGGCACATGCATCTGGATACCTGGAGTTTGTTTGCAGTGGCAGGAGACCCTGGTACCTATTCTCTCTCTCTCTCTCTCTCTCTCTCTCCCTGCAAATAAATAATATTTTTTTACAAAAATAAAATAAAATCTAGCGTATATGTGACCATGGCCACCAGACAGGTCACCCTGTCACCAGAGTCCTAACATATCTTGTCCATCCCTCCTATAACATTCTCTTTCATCTTCCTCTCCACCCTCTCACATCTTCCCAGCTAACTAATGCTCCTTTCATGCCCACTTCTAAAGGCTGCTACCTCTGTAGCCCTGCACAGGTCACCGCCATCTAGCCCCTGCCCCCACCACATGGGCCTGTCTGCCTAGAGCGCCAGCTGTTTTCCACCTCCAAGAACACAGCTGTCAGGTACCAGGAGCTCTTTGAGTCCAGGACTTGTGTCTCACATAGTATTGTAGTCAGCTTTCTAGTTGCTGCACAGAAAGAACCGAAACAAAAGCGGATTGTGGAGGAAAGGGTTTATTTGTCTTATGGACCAGAGGGGAGACTCCATCCTGGCAGGGAAAACGATGGTATGAGCAGAGGGGTGGACATCACCTCTGCCAAAGCGCTGCAAACAATGGCAGGAAGGTGTGCCAAATACTGGCAAGGGGAAGCTGGTTTATAACCCCCCAAAGTCCGTCCCCAACAACACAGCTCCATCGAGTTTGTAAAATCTAAACTGCCATCAACTGAGGATTGATTACCCAGAACACATTCATTTGTTTGTGGGGGACACCTGGATCAAACCATGACACATAGTAACCACTGGGGATAATGAAGGGGACCCTTGTAAACAATCTACAACACTGGTTTTGAAAATTTTTTTCTCACCTGTTATAAGAAGGCTTAGGATAATAATCCTGACCGGGGCCAGGCATGGTGGTGCACGCCTTTAATACCAACACTTGGGAGGCAGAGGTAGGAGGATCACCATGAGTTCAAGGCCACCCTGAGACTACATAGTGAATTCCAGGTCAGACTGGGCTAGAGTGAGACCCTACCTCAAAAAAACAAAAAATAATAATAATAATCCTGACCAATTAGATCATGAAGTGTTAAGTTTTTAAAATTTTTGCTATGTATTTTTAGAAAATTTTAATGGTGATAAAATATAAGTTTACCATTTAACCATGCTTAAGCTTACAGTTCCTTGGTACTAAGTCCATCCACTCTGTGCTGAGTCGTCTCCAGAATGTTTTCATCTTCCCAGACATACTCTGTTCCCACCAAACACTGCTTTTGCATTCTCTTCCAACCACTAGCCACCACCGTTCTCTGTCCTTCCGTCCTTCCTTCCTTCCGTCCTTCCTTCCTTCCCTCCTTCCTTCCTTCCCTCCTTCCTTCCCTCCTTCTCTCCTTCCTTCCCTCCTTCCTTCCTTTCCTCCTTCCCTCCTTCCTTCCCGTCTTCCTTCCTTCCCTCCTTCCCTCCTTCCTTCCTTCCCTCCTTCCCTCCTTCCCCTGGTCTGGTGCTCAGTGTTTAAACTGCATGTGGTGGCACACGCCTTTAATCCCAGCACCCAGGGAAGGCACAGGTAGGAGGATCGCTGTGAGTTCCAGGCCAGCCTGGGACAACAGATCGAGTTCCAGACCAGCCTGGGCAAGAGCAAGACCCTATAAAGAAAAAAAAGCAAAGCTTCTGTGTCTCCCCTTCACTCAGCCATTAACATAGTGAGCCCCTGTCCAGCTTAGGGGGGTCCTAGGGGACAGACAGCTCGGAAAGGTGACAACAGGGCTCCCTGAGCCTGTTCCTGATTAGTTGACAGTGACAGGCTCGTGTGTCAGGAGAAAGAGAAAGAGGTGTACAAGCTGAGTACATAAAACACACACACAAATCCCAGCATGGCCTCCACCCCCTGCCCCCAGCACTTGTGAACTGAGTTGGTCTCTTAAAATCCAGAAGACCCCCACCCACTCCTACCGAGCAGTGACTGAGTACTGCCTGCAGCTGCCTCTCTGTCTCCTCTCCAGGGTTAAGGGACTGCAGCTCCCTTGCTGCTATAGCAACCAGGAAACAACCTCGCTCACAATGAAGAGGATGGAGCCGGGCCGGATCTGCAGAAGCACCAGGCTGGTAACAGGGCAACAGGGACCAAGGGACAACAAGGGCTCAGGCGAGCCAGGGCTGTGCAGTTGGGTTCTTGCTCTCCACAAAGATGCACAGTCTGAACTGTGTGGCCGGTTGTTGTGAAGCTGCTGTAAGAGGGGAATGTCTTCAATAAAAAGGCCCAGTGCTTGTGGTCCCCGTGGACATCTTGCTGGGCTTCAGAAACCTTGAGGTGTGACCGGCGTGCACCTTCAAAATCAAGATGAACTGCTCTTGAGAGCCGTGGTCAGAGAGGAAACATGTTCACTCTCTCTCTCCTGAGCCGGGGACATGGGAAGGTGGTCCAGAACAAACAGAGGCTGGAAGTCTATTTTGAACCTGAGGTGAGTCTTACAGCTGAAAGGAAGTCACACTTGTGGGGGTGGGAGGGGGTGGGAAGATTACCTACCTGCCTTTCCACTTGGTGTGTTTGGGCTTGTGTTGGTGGTTAAGGCGGAGAGAGTCACTGGGAAACCCTCCACGAAACAAGAAAATGTTGTCTGCCTGGCACACTGAGATCGCTGTCTTCCTGCCCATCTCTCTGGACTCCCAGCCTCCTTTGCTCAAGACTGAAGACGAATCCAGATTGTCTGAAAAGTAGACAGTTGGTTCAAGACCTGAACTTCTGCCAGGGTTCTAGGGGAGTTGGTGGCTGCTAGTTTTGAAAAGACACGCTCTGTGGTGGAAATGCTATGAGTGTTTGGGCCTTTCGATGGTTTCCTTGAACTATGTGGAATTCAAGCCACAGGATTCATTTTTAATGAAAGCTCCCCCAAAAAAATTTAAAGAGGTGGCAGAATTCTCTTGTTATACTTGAGTTTTCTTTCTTGCATCCTGCCAGGAATAAGAAATCCATTGAGGGTATTTTGCAAATTTTGGGACCAGATTTCCATTGTCAGTAGTCTGTCATGATATTTGACCTTTCCCATGTCAAAAGACATATAAAGTATCAAAGGACCTCAATGGCCAATGGCATTTACTTACAAGGTATAGAAACACTTTATAGGGTCCTAAATAGCCAAATTAGGTAACGTTACACAGCATCTGGAATTTATAGAATTTTTCTCTGGGTGCAACTGAAGTGGAGATGGGCTGGAATAGTTTCTTCTATGTAAACGGCCCATTAGCCCAGGTCTAATTTCAAAGTTATCTGCTGCCCTTGACAACTCCAAGTTCTTATTTGCACACCAAGAAAGGTAACTGGCCTGTAACCTACATTGTACCCTAAGCCTTCAGACCTGAACGGCTCTTCTGAAAGTTGTATGGGACCAAATAGAATAATGCCCTGGGCTCTACTAATTTTGAAATATGGAGAGAAAAGCCAGTTGTACTAAAAATAGTAATTGTGTTCCAAAATTCCACATCAACAATTTAGAGAAAAATCACGAACTTAAAAGAAAATCCAAAGACTCCACAGATGATATTTGCTGTAGAAGGATCTTCCATGATGTCTCAATCAAGGCAGTTTCTTGTCACTGCAGGATTACTTGAACTGGAAGTCTCCGGAAGATTATGTCTTGGTCAGCAGACCCCAGGATGGGGACAGTGCCAGCCAGCACTCCTGGAGACTCTTTCTTCCCAAGACCTTCAGCACGAGAAAGGGGGCCCTGATTCTCTACTCAGAAGGGCTAGCTGTGTCAGCATGGACACCCAAAGAGAGGAGAAGAGGCCCCGACCACCCCAGAAGTAACAGGAAGAGGCTGGATCTTGAACTGCACACACTTCAAGACTTCCAAGAAGCCATCTTGGCATACGGAAGGAAGCAGGTAGGTGGGGGAAGACTGGACAGTGTGCTGTGAGTATAATTCCTTAGCCTCAGGCCTGCGTTTGCCCTGTCGGTACAGGACACACTATCACAAGGATAGAAAAGAAAAGCATAATGGCATAGAACAAATATTCACACTGCAAAAGATGGCACTGGGCATAGCAAAGACAGATTGAACAAAGACAAGATTTAAAATAAACAGGGTAAACATCAAACTCTATAACTCTAAGACCAATAATTCTAACCAGTGAGGAATTTCTAGAGTTCTAATTCTGCCCCTCCAGCCAGGCTACTCACAGCCTGGGAAAACTTCATCTGATGTTGGAAGCCTTCCTTGGCAACCATCTCATAATCCTGGCATCTCACTGGGTCTCCACTAAAATCCATGGGTCATACTCATGGCTCTCCACTACAACCCATGGTTCATACTCACTGCCCATGGCCATTTCCAAAAAACAAAACCATGTTGCAAATCCAATGACCCTCTCTCTTCATGCATTTGTTATACTCCATAGTACCAGGTGGGCATTTCTGAACACATGGTTGTCACAGATGTGTGAGAGAAAGAATAACATTTACAAAGAACCCCAGAAATTAAGCCTGCAGGGAAAGGGGCTGACTGAGAATAGTGGCATGTATACATGTCTGGAGAAGGCTTTGCAGGCCCAGCTGCACTGGCTTCACACCTCTTCCCCTTTTTGCCTGCCCTTCCCCTCCCAACCACTACTCCTGGAAAAGCCATGGCTAGCTTCAATCACACCTGCACAGGTGCTACAACAATAGGTGTTCTAAAGCTTGGCCTTTGCCAGAACCCACTGAAATCATCAACCCTGCTGAGGGCTAGGAGGCACTAGCCATGTTCTTAAGAGCAGGACTCCAGCTGGGAGCACCTGGGGCAGAGGAAGTCATCAATGAAGTGCAGACATTGTGTCTTCCCATTCAACTGAGCTAACAACTGTCATATACTTATTAACTAGCCTGCAACACCCAATACATAGTGGATTCTCACCAAAGAGTGTTTGGGTGAGCATATTAGTTGCAAAACCTAGTCAGCTGAGGAGGCAGATTTGTATCCTAGTGATGCTTGATACAGTCTATAAGAAGTCAATAAGAAGAGGGAGGCTACAATTTATTAATATGCTATGGAACTATAAAGAAGTTATTATTTTCACTATACATATTTATGGGGTACAGTGTGAAAATTTGGTATGTGTATATAATGTCTACTCATCACTTTATTTCATCTAACATTCAGATTGAAACATCTAATGGTTACTGTCGTAGTCAGCCACACGCTGCTGGGATGAATCTCCAAACCAGGCACAATTTTGGGGAGGAAAGTATTTATTGAAGTACCAGACCCAGGAGAAGTTAAGGGAAAAGGCTGGCCCCCTTTTACAGAAGCAAGCAGAAAGAAAGAAACCCACCACCAGCACCTCAAGCAAGCAAACACACTCCAAACTAGCAAACAAGGGGAACTCCAGGCTTGAGCTCAGACTGCTTTTTACATATGTATAGCTAGAATTCCAGACCCACCCCAGAAACACCTTTAGGGCTGAACCCTAGGATCTGGCCAAGGTGACACACCTCCTCCAGCCAGAACTGGCTGGAGACAATTTGCAATTATAATAAGTTTTTGAATCTATTGGGGGACATTATTCAAACCACCACAGTTACCCTTTCCATCTAACATTCAGATTGAAACATCTAATGGTTACCATTTCCATTAAGCTTTCCTTAAGCATTTTTAAGTTTTTTCTTATTTAGCTGGTAAGGTGGGCTGCACCTGTAAGTCCCAGCTACCCACTTGGCTGAGGCAGGAAGATCATTTACGTGCAGGAGTTCAAGGCCAGTATGAGCAACATAGTGAGACTCTCAAGAAACAAAAACCAAACCATGCACACATAAAAATTCTTTTTGATCGTCTACTTTTCTTTTTAAAATATTTTTATTGATTTTCAAGCATAGAAAGATAGAAGAGAGACAGACAGAGAAGATGGGTGAGCCAGGGCCTTCAATTACTGAAAACAAACTCGAGATGCATGCACCACGTTGTGAATCTGGCTTTATGTGGGTACTGGGGAATCGAACTCAGATCATTAGTCTTTGCAGGCAAGTGCCTTAACCTCTGAGCCATCTCTCCAGCCCTAAATTTTTGATTAACACATATTGGCTGTACATATTTAGGATGCTCAGGGTGGTATTTTAGTATCCAAATGCAGTGTGTGCTTACACATATACATAAGTGCAAATCAAGTTGACGCTTCCAACTCTTTTTTTTCAGCTCTTAAAAACTTCGTGCTTGCAGCCTTTGAGCTGCTCTCTTCTAGTTATTCATAACACAGACAGTAGGTTATTGTGAACTGCACCACCCCACGAGAACTTACTCCTTCTCCATCCTTTCTCCACCTCCCCCCTCCCCCACCTGCTCTAACAACTACTGTTCCATATTCAGATCTACTTTTTAGCATCACATATGAGAGAGAATCTGAAGTGTTTATCTTTCTCCGTGTGACTTATTTTTGTTTTATATTCTCAAACACTTCCATCCACTTTGCTGCAAATGATAACATTCTTTTTATAGCCAAAAATATTCATAATTACATACAGATATATGTGCATATATAGAGAGAGATCACATTTTCTTTATCCATTAATCTGTGGGTGGGCATTTAGAATAATTCTATATTTTAGCTTTTGTAAATAATACCGAAACCAACACAGGCATGCAGGCATCATGAGGATGCTGATTTCGTTTTCTTCAGCAAACCCCACAGTGGGATTGCTGGATCATGTGGGGTTTTTTTTTTTCCCAGACAGAGTCTCATGGTGTCATGTGATCCAAGGTGCACTTAAATTTGCTATGTAACTGAGGATGACCTTGAACTCCTCTGGATCCTCCTGCCTCTGGGATTTTAGGCATGTGTCATCATGCCCAGTTCCTATGGTCCAGGGGATTGAACGCAGGGCTTTGAGCATGTTAGGAATACTCCAGCTAAACCACATTCCAGCCTCCTACTTTAGGGTTCTGGGAAAGCTCCAGGTTGTTCTCTATACTGATTTACAGTCTCCCCAACAGTGTATAAGTTCCCTTTTCTCCATAGCCTTTCCAGCCTTTGGTATTTCTTGTCTTTTTTTTAAAGAAAAAAGTTTATTTATGTAAGAGAGAGAGAGAGAGAGAGAGAGAGAGAGAGAGAGAGAGAGAGAGAGAGCGAGAGCACATGCCAGGGCCTCTTGCTGTGCAAATGAACACCAGATGCCTGCACCACTTTTGCATCAGTTTATTTGAATGACTTGGGAATTGAACCTGGGTTGACAGGGTTTTCAAGCAAGTATCTTTAACCTATTCCCAGCCCATTTTAAATAATGGCCATTCTGATTGGTAAGACATCTCTGGATCTTTCACTGAAGTTCGGGGCTGCATTTCTCCAATGGCTGATGATGGGAAACATTGTTTTCATAAATTTGTGGGTCATTTGAATTTCGTCCTTTGAGAAGTGTCTGTCATAGCATTTGTCCATTTTTAAATTTTTATTGTCTTTGTAAAGTTCCTTATATGTCCCAGAAATCCACCTTCTTTCAGATGAAGTTTGCAAAAAAAATTATATATATATATATATATATATATATATATATATATATATACATACACATACACACACACATTTCTGTCAGTTGATTCTTGGTTGACTGTTTATTTTGCTTCTTTCTGCTCTAATCCAAGAGTCTAATTTGGCTTTTGTTTCATACTTTTGTGAGGGTTTTTTGTTGTTGTTTTTGTTTTGTTTTGTTTTTCAAGGTAGGGTCTTACTCTAGCCCAGGCTGACCTGGAATTCACTATGTAGTCTCAAGCAGGCCTCGAACTCATGGTGATCCTCCTACCTCTGCCTCCTGAGTGCTGGGATTAAAGGTGTGTGCCTCCAAGCCCAGCTGTTCTGTCTCTCCAACAGAATGGTTGTTTAGAGAAGGTAGAAGTTGAGTGGAATCTTGTGGGAAAAATAAGCAGAGAGAGAGAGAGAGAGAGAGAGAGAGAGAGGCCTAGGCTTAGGTGAGCAAGGGCCTGGAGCAAGCCCCAGAAGTTCTGGGGACACAAACAGGTGTGAGTCTGGAAGAATGAATACCTGGAGAAGTGGGTGCAAGCCGAATTGTGGAGGGTTCTTTCTGCCTGCACATTTTGGTATCTCTGGGCCTCTCTCTTCACCCCTGTGGGCCTCTGTACACAGAGCTTGGGCTACCCTCTGCAGTACCTAGCAGCTGGCTGTCCAGGCTGCTCTGACCTTCCTGGGGACTCTGGCACATTGCCACCCTGGGCAGGAAGGAGCAAGGCCCCACCGCCTCCTTCTGTCCTAGGGTGAGGGTAGGGACATAGGCCTGGAGCTCCCCTTCACCCCTCTGTGTTCGCAGGCCTGGCAGACATGGGGAGGGCAGCAGGCCATAGCAAGTCCCTCATTAAAGGGGAGTGTGGCTACAGGCTGCCTTGTGCATACTAATTACTTGTCTGGGCAGAAGACAGCCGGAGCTGGGATCCACTGGCTAAGCCCAGGCTGGCTGAGCAGTGTAAAAGCAAAGCAGCCAGCCTCCTGCTGTCATGTTTATTTCCTGTTCCAGAACCTCCCTCCCGCCTCCCTTCTGTCTCTCCTTATGCTTTGCAGTCGCTTTCGGGTGAGTGGTTAGGTAGAGGATACCATTAGGGAAGGACTGCAGAAATAAGGATGAAAAGAAGGTAGATGCAATAAAATTACTGAATTTTTCACATGTTTTCTGCTTCTCAATGTAATCTAACAATATTCATGAAATTTTATTTTATTAAGAAGAGAAAAAGAGAGCCAGGTGGTGGTATATACCTTTAACCCCAGCACTTGGGAGGCTGAGGTAAGAGGATCACCATGACTTTGAGGACAGCCTGGGGTTTCAGACTGAGCTCCAGGTCAGCCTGGTCTCAAGTGAAACCCTACCTCAATTTATTTTATTTTTAAAAAGGAGAGGATGGTGCTGTGATTTAAATTCCATGGGTCTGATCCTAAAGCCTTTATTCTGAGCACTATGTCAACTTCTCTGCAACCCAAGTCATAAATCCATTTAGAAGGTAGACATCTTTGTCTCTGTCACTGCCATGCAACTTACCTGGCACTCTGGCACTGCAAAGATTCAGTTGGACATACGTCAGCTCTCTCTATAATTCCTGAGACCAAGGACAGAGCCTCATTTATCTTCATTTTCCCTAATCACGTAGGGAAATGCACACACTTACTCACAAATAGATGAAAAGGGCTAGGGAGATGGCCACCTTGATAAAATGTTTTCCTCAGCACCCAGGTAAATGCTGGCAGAGCGTGGTCCTCAGCAAGAATCTTGAATACATACAAATTAGTAAATAAAAATTAAAAGCCACAGTCTGGGAAGATGCTTAGCAATGAAAGGTGCTGGTTTGTAAAGCCTTCCATCTCTGGTTCACTTCCCCAGCCACCTATATGAAACAGGATAGGCATTCAATTGCAGTAGCAAGAGACCCTGGCATATCCACACGGGGACACCACACACACACACACACACACACACACACACACACACACACACGCACGCACACAAACAAAATTAAGTAATACAAAATATCAAAGTAAGAAAAGGAGAGGGTGATCTGCCTTCTTATGCCCGGAAGCCCACTACTGCTGTCTGTTAACATGTAGATCTATCTTTTTTCAGTCTTTCCACCATAACCATATGTAAGTAAGATATACTTCGGGAGGTTTTAATGGTCCTGTGCATAATCTTTTGGATTTTGTTTGTCTCCACTCAGAGTCTGCAGCTTGGAAACAAGCGGACAGATCTCACCCTGACTGGCCTCTTTGGTAGGCCTGGGCATCCCTGAGTTCTTCGGTTCATCTAATGGCATGACTTTGTTAACCAGCTTTGCAGGTGTCATTTAAGAAATTACTAAGAGAAACTAGAAAAAAAAAAGACTGTAGTAGGTAGGAAGTGACCCCCGATGTCTTTTTCTTAATCCCTGGAACTGTGGGTAGGTTAGGTTACGTGGCAAAGAGAAAATAAGGTTTCGGATAGAATTTGGGCTAGTACCCAGAGGGAGTTCTGTTTGGTTTGGTTTTGGTACCATCTGTTTCTGGGGGTTAGGTCAAGGGCCTTGTACGTACGAGGCAAGTGCACTACCAATGTCATTATCCCCAGACCTTATGTTTTTGAGACAGTCTCACTATAGCCCAGGATGTCCTTGAACTTACAATCCCCCTGCTTCTCTCTCCAGTACGCTAAGGTTATAGGCATGTGCCACAGTTTCCCATCAACTGTTCTTAAAATGGGGAGATTATCTGGGTGAGTCTAATGTAAACACAAGGATTCTTAAAATGAAAGAAGGACCCAGAAAGGAAAACTAGAGAAGGGTGAGGCCCAGTGTTTCTGGTTTTGAGAAGGGGGACACCAGCTGGAAAGGGCAGAGACTCCGCCAGGAACACAGCCCTCTCAGCACCTTGACATCAGCCCAGCGAGACCTTTTCAAACTTCTAACTATTAGAACATTTGTGTTATTTGAGCCACTAACTGTACATAAGTTGTTATAGCAGCTATAGGAAATTAATGCAGTGGCCAAGATCAGCTTTCAAATGGAAGGAAAACAATACGTAAATGGCCCCAATTGCAGGATAAAAGCTTCCATGACTTGTAGTGGGAACTCCCTGCACCTTGATCAAACCACCCAGCAAACTTCCAGAAGCAAGCTGGTACTTTCAAACTCCCACCAGCAAGGGACAGCAAGGAGCTCTTGTCCAGACTCGGAGAGTGCTTCGTGCCATGCTAACAGGACCCACAGCATCTCAGGAGAGGCTGGGCCTTGCTACATTCTCAGACAGATCAGCTGCAGCAATGACCTACAGTGGAAGAAAGGAGGTTCCACTTCACCCAGAAGACGCCTTTTAAGTAGTGCCCCCTGTGGTTCTGGAAGTCACATCTGGGTTCAAAGAAGAAAGAAAGGTGCCATCACGCAGGCCTGACATGTCCCTTCCCTGAGGAAGCCCAGCTTTCCAGAAGCTTGCAGAGCCTCTCTTGCCAGCTCTGTCCAGAACTGAATCATGCGGCCACTCCAAGACTAAAGGACTCTGAGAAAGCAAATATTTGGGAAAGGGTTCTGTTTAAAAGCAAAAGGAGGAGGTGGTGGGAAAGGAGAAGAAAGAGGAGGAGGAGCAGAAGGAGGAAGGGAAAGTTCTGTTGGGAAGAAGCTTTGGGAAGGAGTCCTGAGCAGTTCTCGTAGTTTTCCACATCCTGGTCAAGGGGAACGAGAAAATGTCTAATATTAGTTGAACATCTACCATAAGTATTGAGTACAGATTTCACATGCCTCAGCTCGTTTAACCCTTCCATTAAGGACACTGAGCAAAATCAGTCAATGCCTTAGTTACGTTCTCATTGCTGGGACTAAACACCCAGTCGGAAGCAGCTTAGGGAAAGTAAGAATTTCAGCTGATAGTTCCAGGGTCACACATCATCAGATCAGCAGGAAGAAGTAAGAGAGAACCAGCAAGCAGGCTGCTCTTTAAGACTTCAAGGCCCACCCCCCAGTGACACACTTCCTCCAATAAGACTCTCCCTGTGAGAAGGTTCCACAAAATCCCCAGGCAGCTGGGGACCAAGTGTTCAAACCCATTAGCCTATGGGGGACATTTTATAGTCAAGCCTTCAGTCAAGAAGTACTTCATCTGCCTAAGGACACTTGTCAGCAAAACTGGAACTCAAAGCTGCTGCTGTTTCCTCCAGTGTGTTCTCCTCAGAGTGCTAGGAAACTGGAACCCAGGCTCAGTGTCAGCAGGAAGGCAGGCAGGAAGACCAGGACTGAGAGATCCCTGAAAGAACTGTAAGGCCTGTCTGGATTCAGGAGGCTGAGATGGGAAGATCCCAAGTTCAAGGCCTGCTGAGCAACTTTGTGAGATCCTGTCTCAAAATTTAAAAACTACAAAAAGGGCTGGAGATACTGCTCAGTGGTAGAGCACTTGCCTAACCTGTGAGAGACACTTGGTTCCATCGATAGTGCAGGGGATTTGGGGAAAGGGGCAGAAGGTAGGAACTGTGTTAGTCTTAGTGATGAGGTTGTGGGGCATAATGATTGAGCTGGTGCGGCTGGGACTAGAACCGTTCATTCCTTTAGTTACTGACTTCCCAACAATGTGCTTCTGCCATTGCCAGGCCCGGTGAAAGCTGACTCCCTTAGGTTATGTGATTCCAAATGTCATGAACTTTCCACTCTCTCTAACGTGCTATTAGCTCCACTTGGGAGAAAGGTTCAGAAAGCCCAGGACTTTATTATTAGATAGAAGGAGCCTTGAATGCTGACCCTAAATACAGGCACTTTCCCAGGCCTTCTCATAAACTCTCTCCTTTTCACTCTTCTGCTGGCCTTTCCAGACCTACTTGATGTCTTCTGTGTCCATTGTTCAGGCTCAGCAGGCCTGTAAGACTAAAGCGGGCAGACAGAGGTACAAAGGGATTTGCTTCCTATAGAACTCAGGAGCTATCGAACCTCTGATTTAACCAACCCTGGAACTCTTCAGAACTTTGGTCTTTTTGTTATCTGAGCTAATACACTTTCTTTCTCATTGTGTTAAACCTGTTGAGTCAGATTTTACTGAACCCTAACAAGTGTGAAGATGCCGGTCTCTAGTTTCACAGCACTCACTCTCTGGGACATTGGCTGAGACACCTGCTTCAAAACTATCTTTTATGTGTGTGTTGATATCAAGCTGGTTCATGGTGATAAGTTCTGGTCCATTGATGATAGTCTTGAGGAACAGGAGGCTTTGCACTGATGTGGATTCTGAAGCCCTAAATTCTGGTCTGACTCCACTGACAACTGGATGGTTCTTTTATCTTCCACTGTGGTTTGGATGCACACACCAAAGTTCATATGTGAGAAACAACCCACAAACACAGTGTTAAGATGCGGGGCCTCTAGGAGATGATCAGAGTTTGAGGGCTTCTGCCTTATGGACAGATGAATGCAGATATCATGAGATTGGTTACCAAGGAAGTGATCCCTGATAAAAGGATACATTCAGCCCTCATTTCCATTGCCACCTCTCGTGCGTGCATGAGTGCATATACACTTCTGTTCATCTACCTTCTGCTAAGGATGAGACAGAAAAATGGTCCCCACCAGAAGCTGGCCCCTCAACTTGGGCCTTCCAGATCTGTGAGAAATAAACTTCTGGTTTTTGTTGTGTTTATTTTATATATATATATATATAAATTACCTAACTTTAGGTATTGTTGTAACAACAGAAAATAGGCCAAGAAACCCTCTACTTGTTTTATTGCCTTATGAAAGCTGCTTCACTGACTTACCTCCTGGTAAATGAGTTTCATCTCTCACATCAGTTCTCTGAAATACTGGAGCTCACGTTCATGGAGAATCAGTGAATGTTCCCCTTCCAGTTGCATAAAGTTCAAGCATAGAAAAAACAGTTTGTGACTGTAGAAATCTAAAGAAATCTGGTGGGTAGAAGGTGGGTGATAGGAAGTAGCCTGAGGAAACTTCCTGGGTGGATGGAAATATTCTGTGCCTTGTTGCTGTTTTTGACAGTCACAAAGCTGTACACAATGTCAACTTTTATCAAACTAAAATTCTAAGCTCTTTACATATTATTATACATAAATTATACCTCAATTAAAATTTTTTGAAGGGGCTGGAGAGCTGATGGCTCAACAGGTAAAGCACTTGCCTGGAAAAGCTAAGAACCCAGGTTCAATTTCCCAGTACTCATGTAAAGCCAGATGCACAAGGTGGTGCATGCATCTGGAGTTCCTTTGCAGTGGCTGGAGGCCTTAGTGCGCCCATTTTCTCTCTCTCTTTTTATCTATCTGCCTCTTTCTCCCTCTCTCTCTCATAGATAAAATACTGAACAAAAACATTTTGAAGTATGAATTCTGAAATCATATTAAATCTGCAGTCATGAATATTATGATTGATTAGTAATGTCTGCCACGGACAAAAGGGAAGAGAGATGTCAACACAAGTACCATATTTGCTGTTCATGGGCTTAACCAGTCCAGTCACCCTCTGCGTTTCTGCATCCTTTAAGTGTTACATTAACTCAATCCACCTTATCGAATAATAATGAAGTCAAAGTTCTTCATATACTGTAAATCCCTAGACAAGAATAAGATGCTGTTATTCATTTATTCCCCACAATTTCTCACACAGAGTGGCTGACGTTGGCAGGAAGTTTCCCAGAAAGGTCTTCCTAGCTGAACTGAAGTGCAGCAGAGCCAGGTATTTTCAAAATGCCAGGCTCCCTGTGAGTGTGGACATGGTTGGTCTGTCTCATCACTCACATTAGAAACATGGGGTTCTGGGACCGGAAAGCACACCAGCTTTCCCACTGCAATTCAGGGCCATTTTGAAGGGACTGAAATGATTTCCATGGCTCTCGGTAATGCTTCTTCTGAGGCCTATCTCAAGATGGGGTCTGGCATTTGTCATTTCTCCTTCCCCTGCCAACCACAGATCTGCAGGGGCCTTTCAGGGCTTTGCTCTGTGAGCTCTTGGTTTGTGTCTATTAGCCAAGGCATCTGTTTTTGGTGACTTCTGGCACCTTCTGAGAATCTCGAGATTGTGCTAACCAGCCTGCACCCCTGGGAGGCTCAGGGCTCAAGAGCTGTGTTGTTTTCTGCCTGATGTCCCCACAGAGGGAGCAGGACAGAGCCTGGCAACCATACCTCTACTTCCGAAGCCAGCCGGAGCGTCAGACCCAACGGCAGATCCAGCCTGGGCATTCAGCCAGGAGATACCTCCGAGGCCTCTTGCGGACATGGTCCCCCAACACCATGTACAGGCTCCAATGTGCAGGTCAGTGGGAAAATGGGCAAGGGTGAGCCCCAAAGTATCCACCTCTTGTCCTGATGTGAGGGCAAGTTTTCCATCGAGGCTTCAAATACTAGAATTTCAAGTTCAGGTTTGTATAATAGCAAAGTCCCAAATTGGCAGCCCACAGCCCCCATTCCAGCTCTTGCTCTCCCACATATGGGGAGGAAGGGTAGCTTGAAGGCTTATGTCCACCCCCACCTCTCACACTAGCCCATGCTAGAACTTTCCTCCCAACCTGCCCTAGTCTGCAGCCTCAGAGATGCTCCAATTTAGCATGGTATGAAGAAAAGAAAAAAATAAATAAACGAAGCCCAGAGAATCAAAGTTTTATCCAAAGATGTTCTGCCAAAAGCAGAGCCAGGGCCAGAAGACAGACCCTTCCAGTACCACAGCTCACACTCCAGCCAGCATTCCCCTAGCTCCTGGGCTGAGGTCATCTCAGGTCTTCTTAAAGATGGGAGCTCTCCAGCATCATCCCTCAGCAAGGAGATGAACACCCTTCTGTGTGACAGAGACCCCAAATGCACTCTGCAAAGACTTAGAAATGACCTCGGAAAGTGGGCTTAGTCTCCAGCATCAGAACCCATAAACACCCACACAAATAGTTAAACTTCTATTTGGGGCATATTTATACTGAAAAAAAAAAAGTATTCATTGTTTATCTGAAACGCAAGTTTAACTAGACATCCTGTATTTGAATTGGCAAACCTACTGGAGGCGAGAGGTGAGCTGTAAAATGTGCCAGTACCCACTCTGCTCTTTGCCCTTTCTTCAGCACCACCGAACAGACAGGACCTGAGAATTCGGGCTTTCTTCTTGCTTTACAGATTTACCCTGGGAAAAGAGAGAAAACGGCTCTCTCCCCAGTAAGTGGTAGCTTGAAACAAAATGAGAGATGTGGCTTCTCTGGCAATTGATTGTATTTTCATGGCTGTCCCAAGATTACAACAGTTCAGCTCACCTAGCACTTGTGAGAGAGTGTCCAAACTGAAGTGGTTATCACTGGCTATAACCAAAGCAGAGGCGGCCGCTGCCCCATAAACCAGGCCGAGCTCAAGAAAGGAAGTCTCCCTTAAGAACAAATACGTGTCTCAGACCTCTCCACGAAGTCCCATGGCCAGCATGGTGGTTCCCTCACATAACTCTGTGCCAAAGGCCTTTTGGAAAGTGGGCCCTCGGGCTGGAAGAACCACAGAGAGACTCTGGCCCTGTCCCCTCTCCCCTCGTGTGGCCGCAGGGCTCGTCCCCTGTGGGATGCGTCTATGTTTTGGAGTCACTTCTTTCTGCTGCTGTGATAAATCCGCCCTCCCTCTGTCTTATTTTTCCCTTTTCAACGGTTTTTTCTATTAATTGTTTTGTTTGGTTTTGGATTGGTTCTTTTTCAAGACGAGGTCTCACTCTGTCTGGCCCAGGCAGACCTTGAACTCACTCTGTGGCCCCAAGCTGGCCTCAGACTCACACCAACCCGGTACTTCAACCTCCCAGGCGCTGGGACTAAAGTCTACACCAACACGCCAGCTAATTGATTTTTCAGTTAGCACACAAAGGAACGGTTTCATCAGGACATGGTCACAAACATGCGTCACTACAGCTTGTGTTCATTTGCTCCCTTCCCTCTCTTCTTCCTGCACCTCTCCAGCTGGTTCCCTTTCTTTCTCTCAGTTTGTCCAAACATCTGCTTTCCTCCGGTATGTGTTCCATTACCCTCTAGCGCCCACCTCCTCTGTGAATTCTCCCTCCCCTCTCATGATCCTTTTCCTAGCCTACACACACACACACACACACACACACACACACACGCACACACACATACACGCACACACGCAAATACTAGCGCACACACGTGCACACATGCACACACACGCACACATACATGCACACACGCACACATGCACACCCACACATGTTCACTCATGCACACACATGTACACACACATACGCACATGCACACACACATGCACACACATATGCACACGCACTCATGCACACACATATATACACATGTGTGCACACACGTACACACGCACACATGTGCACACACACGTCTACACACGCAGTTACATAAACATTTCAGTCTATGAGAGAACACACGCACTAGTTGTCTTTCTGGATCCCGCAAGCCCAGATCTTCTCCAAAGGCTTTGCCACCAATTGCAGCCAGTGTGACTCCCAGGGATGCCGAGATCTAGACCACTGAGCACACCAGCTCCGTCTCTTCAGCAGACTGTAGGGAAGCCATGTCTGGTTCCTCGGTGTCTACCCCTGCTGCCTAGCGGAGGGCAGGCCCTTAGGAGGCCCTCAACATTGGGAAACTGCTGAGTCTGGGAGCAA
>PVHP010013472.1:0-40890 GCA_004024765.1 Zapus hudsonius | reverse complement strand
TAGTGAAGAACCCCAAGAGGAGCATGTGTTTTGTTAATCCTTTGCTCACTGGATTAGTGTAGAAAGTCCCTGTCTTGGAAGCTTCTTCCAGCTACTGGAACATAAGAAAAAATGAATTACATTTAGAAGAGCAGAAACACAGGCTTTGGGACCTCAAAAAAATTTGTTTCAGAGAGAGAGAGAGAGAGAGAGAGAGAGAGAGAGAGAGAGAGAGAGAGAGAGAGAGAAGGAGGAGGAGGAGGAGGAGGAGGAGGAGGAGGATTTAAAAACTGGGTATTTTTCCCAAGTTCCCTGTTGGTGTCAATGGCTGATTGAGTCATTTGTCCATCTACACCACCATCTTGAGAGATTTCATATAGTCATGCATACATTAATTCTTTAAGTGACTGTTGATTGAAGAACTCACATGTTTGAAGCAAATTGCTCTGCCTTCATTTCATACCTGTCTACAGTATTGGTTCCAGAAATAACAAACAAGCTGCCCAGTAGACCCAATGCCTTAAGAGCAGTGCCTAGGAAGGAATAAGCCTAGTGCCTGTCTGTCACGAGGCAGGACTCCAGGTGCCAGGCTGTGGCTTTAATGCCTTGATGGATGTAGATCTTCCATACTGGGCACATGATCAATTTCTGTTTGCCTTTTCAGCAAATTTACCCATACCCCACCAATTCAGGGAGTTTGGAATGCTTCCAGTTTCTCTAACCCTTAGATTGAGAAGCAGGATTGAATGTGGTATGGAGGGAACTGGCATGAACATAAATTCTTGTTATTCTGATATCTCCAGGGGGATGTCAGAGTCTCAAGAAGCTCCCCTCCCCCAACCTGCCATGTACCACTGGTGGCAGCTTATGCTCTGCTGCACCAGCCATTCGCCAGCCTCCTGCTCTGCACCTGAAATACAGCCTAGCCTTATCTGAGAGCTCCAGCCAGGGAAGGGAAGGCTGCCCTTGATCCCAGAGCTCACAGCCCAGAGTGGGCAGAGCTGTGATTACAGTGATTGATCTGCCTGGCATCTCTCACTCAGGAATGGTCATAAGCGCCCCCCTCATTTGTCAGACCTTTTTGGTTCTTTTGGAAGGTATCTGTCTTTCTGCATGCACAGAGGGTCAGGATTAGGAATGAATGGGCCCATCCTTCTTGCCTTAAAAAGCCAAGGCTCACCCAAACCTTTCCCTCAGTCCATCCCACATCCTGCTCTGTAGCCACCGTTGTCTACATTCCTGTAAATAGTCTGCCTTTTCCTTGGAAATCCTCTCTCTTCTGATCTGGATGTCTAAAGAGATTTTTGTTGTTGGCTTCATCCCCGGTGTCTAATTCCCCCTCCCCTTCACCTTATGCTACTTCAGGGTGAGGAGAGGGAGAAGCGGCAGAGGTTTGAAGAGTGAAGCAGCTGACATTTATGACAAGAAAAGCAGTGAAGCATGGGCCATAAATATATACTTTGCTGCAGACTCATGTGTGGCAATTACAATGTAGCCTTTCCCTCCCCTCCCACCACTGGACAGAAAGCATTTGCTCGCTCCAGGCATTCTTGGCATTGTCAGGTTTCTGGAGTCTAGGATTCTCTAAAAAGTCCATTATTGGGTGACAGCACCTTTGCCAATAAATTTAGAAGACCTGTTTCAACCAAAGAAGGTTAGGGTATATGGGGGTGCGGTTTTTAATGGAGGAGGTCTCAGAGCTATAATATACTAACCCTCTAAGAGGTGGGTGCAAGCTTGAAGCTTCTTCCAATTTTAGTTAATTAGAAACCAAATTGATTTTTCAATCTCACTTGAGAGATGATTCCTTTGGAGTCCATTACAGAAATGCTGCATGGTGCCATCCTTCCATGGAACTAGTAAAATCCAATTCATGTTGAAGATGACCATTTTCAACTCCTCAGGTAAAGCCAAGTTTAGTATAGACATTACTGTGCTCCTAAGCTCACTATTAAGGCTCACTGTCAATGAGGCCCTTTGACAAGTCTATTAGGGAATGTTCCATGTCATCTTCATTAAATGCCATCAAGCTGACTAGGGCCTAATGGGCAGCAGCAGCTCCTTTGTGTGAACATACAGTGTCCATGATGAAGTTTATTCTCCAGCATCATTACAGAGAGCCAGCTAAATTATTGTCATTTTGTCCCATCAACCATATACCTTTCCATGTGACATTGTAAAGAATTCTGGTGGAGGAAATTTCCATGGTGATCATCCCTCTGGGGAAGGCATCAGGCGAGTGGAGGCAGGGCATTCATTCCTCCCCATGATTCACCAATGGGGGTGTGAACATCTGTTCTCTGGAACTGCAGTTTTCAGGATGAGACCTCTGGACCCATATTCCTGAATCACAAGGGTTCCCAAGGGACCACTTTAGGATGGTGACACTATGGTGCCAGAAAATCCTGAACTTGGTCTCCAGGGTGGCAAAACAGTGGGATGAGGGTGTGGGAGGGAAATCGCACCTGGAAAAAAGCTGTGGTCCTGTCATCCAATCAGGTCCTTAGCTCAGAACCACTGAAGTGAATGCTTCTGCACAAGGAACTATCTGGAGTTTCCCCCATCTCCTCCATCGCCCCATCCCATCCATATGCACAGAAGTGTCCCCTGTGCTACACCTTGTCTTGCCACTCTCGGTGTCTGTGTCTTCCTTTACCCATTCCTCCAGAAGTGCTTGTGAAAGGCAGTATACAAACTATATATGACAAATATATAGCTGCTGTATATAATATATGTGTTTGTTTTCATTTTTTTTCTCCTGTATGTCCCTCACCTGATTTAGAACTAAATGAGCCTACGAGCTCAACTTTGTTGCAAGGTCAGTATCCCCTTGCCTTGTGTTTTCCTTCCCCTTTCCTCAGTCCCCTTCTCTCTCCTTCCCTGCTGTGGATCCCTGATACTCCTAACAGTAAAGCTGCTTAGACTGTGGTGGTAGAAGGCCTGAAAAAATTCCATGGTGGCTCCTTTCTCTGCTTGTACCTTACCCACACACTGCCCAGGAGGTATGGGAGGTGAGTTAGGGAAAATAAAGTGTCACTAAAATATCAAACCCAGAGAGAGAGCAGCAGGAAGACAAAGGGCATACCCATGGGAAGAAGACAATCTGAGAAGTTTTCATCAGAAGAATCCTATCCATGGTTCCTTAGCAACAGATTCCAACACGTGCTCATGACAACTTAAACACTCCATGCCACACATCACAGCCACCTCACTCAAGAGGTTCTCCAAAGGAGGCAGGTGGTGAGCCAGCGGTGCCCAAGAACTTCCAGCTTATAGTTGAACTTCAGGAACTGTTGGATCTTGGATGATTCACTAAACTTCACTTGGATTCAATTTCCTCTTCTATAAATAGTAATCCACATTACAGGGATTTGTTTCAACATTCAACTGAATATGGATGCTAAGAAAGCCTTTCAAACTAGGTAGGGAAATTTTAAATCTCTAGGCACAACCTGAAAGATAAAAATGTCTTTCCTCCATGGAGGACACACACTCCATGGAACCTGCTGGAGGGCCATTTCCTCATTTCTTCTCAATCCTTTTTTCTCAGTCATTAACTTCTCTTTGGCTCTGAGCATTTGCCCATGTATGACACCTGCAGCTCTTCCTACAGGTGAATGTAGTGTGAATGACACATTATGGCTATGGCAAAGCATCTGCCATACATCACTGTTCTCTTCTTGGGAACAGATCTGGTTTGGTTGGTTGGTTTGTTTTATAGTGCTGAGAAAGCCAGGGTCTCCCATATGCCAGACGAGCACTCTACTCCTGAGTTCCACTCCTGGCCCTTGATGGTGGTTCTGACCACACTGATAGTGTAGACAGAAGGCATTTGTGACATTCATGAGGAAATGGATTTCTCCACTCCAGCACACTCTTCGAGCCTTCCTCTTCACACCGCACTCCACACCCACTTGCTGCCCATTCACACTCTGACTGTACAAACATTAGACCCAGGAGGTGGCAGAAGAGAGAAAGAAATGAATTACAGGACAGCTGTGTGACAGATGAGGAGAAATGCTTTTATCACGAAAAGAGGCAGGGCTGCATAACACCATGGTGATGCACCTTGAACAGGAAAAGGAAACAAAGCAATAGGAAGGAAAATGAAAGTCAATGAACCTATTCACATTCAACTTCTGACTCAACTTTTGCTTTTGAACCCCCATGTGAGGCACCTTCACTAACGTCAGTGGTAAAAGGGATGTGAAGGACTGGAAATAAGATGGATGATGTAACAGATGTACTTTCAGCAGTTATTAGGCTAATTCTGACCACTAGAGCTTCATCCTAGAAGGTCATGCTCATTGAAGTCGTACTCAACTGATGTTGGAGCATCTCCATAGAACAAAGTCATGGGCAGCACAGCTGAAAGAAATAAAACAAGCAAACAAACAAAAAAAAAATGAACAGACCACTTGCCCTGGTGGCCAAGCATGGGACGAGGTACAGGACCAATATTAACAAACATGGATGCCAGTATTATCAGGTCCCCTGCGGATGTGGTTGGGCTGCCTCACTGTCCTCTTCTGATGAACTTGGGTCTGAAGACCCCTGTGCTAATCCCCACTCTGATTCTCAGGGTAGGCCTACCCCCTCATCCCAGCAGCCTTGTTCTGTATAGGTCAAGGCTAAAGTTGTAGACTGCAGACCTCTGGTATGTTCTGACAGTTAGGTCCATGGAGCTTTTGACTCTCTAGTATAATTGGGAATATTTTAGAAGAAACAGGCCTTGCATCTGAACATGTTTAGCTCATTCACTCGTGTTCATTTTCCCCTTGCCTTGGCTACTCACTACCTGTTTTCCCAGAGAGTACCTCCAAGGCATACTTATCTTATCTGAGAAACAAGATTTATGTGAATATCTGGGATTCCTCTAACAGGGAACCCTTGGCTTTAAGAGAAGTTCAGAGTTACTTTGCTGCCTAATATCTGGATTGACTGGAAGGATTTTGAGAAGACAATTTCGTTCCTCCTCAGCATTTTTTTTGTCACTCTTGAAGTATTTCTCTGCCTCCTTTTTGCAAACACAACAGATTGCGTGTCACCTTCCAGTATTAATATTTGGTGGTGCCATATTCTCGCAGTGATAAATAAGGACTCCAGGCTACGCCACCATCCCTCACAGAGCTTCCACACAGACAGGAATGCAGGGCTCATGCTGCAAGCCCAGCAGCTGCAGGCCTGCTCCTTTCCTAGTCAGTGTCCTGTGTCTTTAATATTTTTTCAGCATTAGGTCTGATTTGATGGTATCATGAGACTGGAAATGATTGTCTGATTGGTGCCCATGAACCCCACAGTTTCCAGGTATAAAACCAATTTTCAGGGAGTCGAGGGGTGGTAGCTCACACCTGTAATCTCAGCACACTGAGGCTGAGGCCAAAGGATTACCACAAATTCAAGGCCAGCCTGGACTACATAGCAAGACCCTGTCTCAAAAAGGAAAAGAAAAAAACAACAGAGGTAGACTCTGGATAACAAAAAGAAACAATTACAACAGAAAATATTATTAGTTCTTCCTGCAGAGGATTCCAAATAGTTAATTAGACCAAGCCACCCAGGCACCACACTGTTAGCATGTCAAAGTAACAGAAGTGATAATAATGATAACCTCTACCCTCTTTGAAGAAGAATTGAATGCACATCCACCCTCTCTTAGCCTATGAGAATTAGACAGCTGCTCTGTGCAGTCCATTCAGCAATGACTATTGGCTTTGCTGACAGAATGATTCCTTCTGGGCCCAGCTGAGAGCAGAGACACTGAGTATTGCCTGCCTCAGACACTTAGGGAGTAAAAGGTTGTTTCTTCCCTATTTGGGGGTTCTGTTTTTATATATTGTTATATTTTTTCTCTCTCCCTTTTTTTATCTCTCCTCTTCCTTTTTCTTCCTACTCTCTTCCTCCTACTCTTCTTTTTCTTTGTCTTGGCCATCCTCCCATCCACTCCGTCTGGCTTTGTGTCAGTATATAATTAGCAAAGAGAACTGCCAAATATCAGCCAAGGTTCTGCTGAAGAAAATACTTGGGTTTTCAGAGTTTACTTCTTGACAGCCAGAAATGCCACTCAGAGACCAGAGCTTAGGGCTTTGGAGGCTCAAGCAAGGTTCAGGCTTCTCGGAGTGACACTAAACCAAGCATGTCACCATCATAGAAAGGACAGTGTCAGCACTGCTTTAGCAGTGCTACTTGGTACCAGAACAAAGGGACCGCAATGGGCCTGGAGTCCTCAGAAAGGACCCTATGACTACATTTTCCTCTTGTGTGATAAGCAAGGACCACAGACCTGTCTTTAGCAGGAAGGGTTGAAACATTGCCACCTGGAAAAACCCATAGTTCTAGCTAAGGTCAGAGAAGTGTGCTAAGTTCTTACATTTGCAAATGCTGAAGACTGATGTTCCTCCAAGTAGTGTGTGATGGAGACTCAGGGAACAATTCAGCTCAAGTTGTTTTCATATCTTTGATTTACAGAAAACCTCTTTTGATCCTTAACGAAGGATCGTGTACTTTCAAGCCATTCTCTTTCTGTAGTCCCTGCTGCACATGGAAGCTGACCTCTGTCTTTCCCCAATCCTAATAGGAACCACCCCCATAATGCTGGGGATGGCCCCCAACACATCTTGCCTTTGCACAGCTTGTCATTTGAGGGGGAAAAAAGGTTTTATGACTTCTTTATTTCCTCAATTCTCTCCAGATTGTCCTTTTCCTTCCATTCAGGCAAAGGGAGACACATAAATCAACCTCTCCTCAGCATCTGGGCTTTTGTCAAGGGCCTCAAAGCACTCCAAGGTTCAGTCTTACAATGAGTATATTAAACATAACACCATCACCCATGGCTTTCCTCTTGTGTCCTGCCTGTTTATCATACTTCAATGATGAAACATTTAACCACTGGTCATGTCATATATTTCCAATTTTAGAAGGGCTTTGTAGAGTTGCTAATATCCACTTGAATAAGGATGACATCACAGGATTAGGGCCTTTAAACAGTAAGTTGAAAGCTGAAAAGTCCACGTGTGTATTCATAAGACTGCAAATGGGCATTGCAGCTGTACTCAGGATACACTAGGGCTAGGTTGTTTTGTGAAGACTATGCATACACAGCATAGACTCCCAAGGTATCACTTCAATGCAAAAGACTTTGATGTCATTCTCTCTTCTATCCACAGGAACAATGACGCAGGCCCCTAGTTAAAGAGATATGTAAAAAACAGTGAGTGATCATCACAAATTCAGACCAGGCAAACTCTACTCTACTTGAAGGACAGTTGGGGAGATTTTGTGGGTTGTTGATAGCAGCTGGGGAAATAATTCATAGTCTAGTCAACCCAGAAACTTCCAGCAAGTGTGACTGTCACAGCACAGGTGAAGGGGCCACTGTCTCAGTTAGCCCCAGAGGGATGGAGCCCTGTAGAGCCAGCTTGGTGTACCTGACTCATCCCAAGAAGTCAAATTACAAAGGTCCTAGGTCTTCTGCCATCTGTGAGTAACCTCTGCAGAATTCCCAGAAGACACAGCTAAGTGTGCATCAAGCTTTTATATTTTAAATCCAGCATGGGCACCTCCATTCGGATTCCTGCAGTTTAAATTCATCTCTATCAGTTGGTATCAGCCAACTTTATACTAGCAGCCTTCATCACTCAGCAAATATAAGAGTACTCGGGTGATAGAAGGTTGTTTTATGAAGACATTTGGCATGGCTGCCCAGGTTCCAAAAGTGTAGGTTGTCTCCTGCTGTAATAGAATGCTTAGCTTGTCCTTGCTAAAGTCTTTGGTCTACTCAGAAGGTCATTCAAGTCCTTCTTTGGCCCCTGGTTCTATGATAGCTTTCCCAAGAGACTGAACTGGACTTTGATCAAGACAGTAGGAGGCAGGTGCAAGAGACCCTGGGAAGTTTGGGGGCCAGGAGTGCTGGCTCATCCCAAAGACCATCTGAGGGCCAAGTGAGCACCTCTGGCTGCTTTCTGCCTTAACAGTGGCTTGTTTTTAATTTCTTTTAGAAGTGAAAACTACAGCCCTGAATCCTTGGAAAGGTTGGTATATTTGCTTCTCAGGCAACTGCTACCTTGGTGGGAATGGGGCATGTAAAACTCTTCATCTTCCTCCAAGATGCCTTCTCTTCTCAGCTTGCTCCAGGAAGCAGCACAGATGAACTCCTCGCTGACCTTAAGCGACTGGGTGTCAATTTAGATTAACACCAACCCCAATGGCACTGCTTTCTGCCTGAGTTGCTTCACTTGCACAAGTCTAACGGGTCCTTGTGACCGCACTAATGAGCACCTACCAGCACCCAGAAGAGCCCAGCTGTGGGCTCCACACATCAGGCCTGCCTCTCCTTGCTCACAGAGCTCTAATGCAACCATCTCAGATCTTGGCCTTGCATGCACCTCTTCACTTACCCCTTCTCCCTTCTCTCCTTCTCTATCTAACTTGGAGCTAGAAGGGATGTGGTGGGAGGGAAGGGGATCTGGGAGGAAGGGGGAGGTTCTTGGATGAATCATTTGGCCAGGAATAAAATCTGTCTTATTTGAGGCTTTCATTCCTACCAGATGTTTCCGATGGATAATTGACACTCATCACAGTTCTCCAGGACCCTAACTGTCCTGGTAATTAGTCTCTTTAGGCCTCCGCTGCTCTCTAATGAGTCAGAGGCAATAAAGGCATCCAATATGTGATGGAGGCGTGCTTGGGTGAAGAACAGATGCCTCATCTGTGTGGCCATGTCACCAGCCAGATGGGCCAAGTTGTAACTCTGGACAGCACCTGCTCAGAAAGGGCCTTGCCTTTAGCAGGCTGTGACCCACACATGCCTTCCCCACAAAGTCTCACCCCATTGCATTCTTCCCTGTGGCTTTTGCTCAATGTTGGGCACACCAGCCTTTCTGCAGTGCCCAGGTGGGCCATCCCTGAGTTCCTGTCCTGCTCTGAAGGTGCTTGAGTTCTTTACAATGAGGCAGCTCTGAGCTAGTGGGAAGCAAATTGCATTTGGAAACCGAAGTCAGGGAGCCCTAGGGAAGGCTTAAAAGTGCTTTCTACTGGTTTCAAAAGGCATGACAATCCTTATTTACATGACTGTCATTTGGCTCCAGAGTAGATCCTTCCCAAGTGCCAGCATTCTCCCCAAATTCCCAGTCCACATGGCTTTGCTTCTGGGTGGAAAGTTGTCCAGTAACTTTCCTTGGAGAGATTTAACAAAATGGAGGAAGGGCATCTGGAAGAGAACCCGAGGCAATATGACACTGTAGGAAAAGATTTTTCTTTGATTTCTCACATGACTTATTTTTTACAAGTATAATTGTAAGAGAAATAAAAGCAGAAGTGCAAAGTAAATATAGACACATCAACCTGACTCAGAGCTCTGTCCTGTCAGCATACACTAAATACCTGCCATAGCCGGATACACACCCTGTACTTGGGAAGCAGATAGCAACCCAGATGTGCTGCTGCACACCTACCTCCCCAGCATTGAGAGCCAGAGGCAAGAGTTCAAGACAGCCTGAACTACATGGGGAAACCCTATCTCAAAAGAAACAGAAAGAGGAGGATGAGAAGCAGGTAGCACTGGGGAGAAACTGCATGCCAGACAAATAGGGAAAATTAGAATTCAGGGTGATATTTAATAGCAGAATGCATATGGTACTGAGCAAATCAAGGAATGCTGCCTGTAAGATGTGATTGGAGGCAGGAATAGAAGCTGGGGTAAGGAAGGGGTGTGAATTAGAGGAAGAATGTTCCACACAGATAGGACATAAGAGTGTTGAGAGCGTGAAAGAAAGAATATGATTACAGGGTGCTTGTGTGTGTGTGTGTGTGTGTGTGTGTGTGTGTGTGTGTGTGTGTGTGTGTGTGTACAATGGCTCTTTGTGCAAGTGTGCCTTGCATTCTTGCTTTCATGGGGCCCAGAATACAGAGAAGTCATAGCAAGAAGAGAGCCTTGAGGAGGGCAGGTAGCAAGCAGATCATGCAGCATGATGATGTTTTGTGGAAGCTGTAGGGCTCTGCTTGAGCAATTTGGAATTGTAGAAACATTAGTGTAAAATTGGCAGAAGGTACAAATATAAGGGTCCAAGTACCAAGAGGCATGATCAGCTGGTGAACTATGAGGTTCTCTTCCTCGGAGAGGTATATGAACACCTGCTGCCTCGGTTTCCTGCTCCTTATGTCCAACTTGTGTCCAGAACAGGTTCCCTGGACATTATGGAGGAGCAGATAGGGTAGAGTGGCGAAGGAGTGTCTGTGGAAGTGGACTCTCTGGATGGTCACAACTACTATGTGAGCTTTTCCAAGACAGCAATGCAAGCAACAAAAGATGTTTGCAGGCACTTAGTGGCTTTTTCTGTTCTCTATAGAAAGTTTTTCTGGCACATAGCTTAGATGTGTCCCTACAGACCTCCTGTGGTGCTTCTCAGCGTGCAGCAGAGACACCTTGGAGATCTAAGGGGAGTAACGATGTGACCAAACAAGTACACCAGTGAGAGCACCTGGTAGAGCCTCCAGGCTATTGTGACATGCCACCTCCCTGGCTGCAGGCTCCTCACACTAGACGCAGTGTTGAGCCTTACATGGAGTTTTCTTACATGGGATTCACGCAAGACTCCTGCTGAGCTGTATACCGGCTTTGTGGGTCTCCTCTTCTAGAAGTCCTGAAGGAAGAGCTTGTAGGAGAGGCAGAACATCCAGGTGCTTTCAGGAATTTGGCATGTGCCAACCTATCAGTCATGGAAAGGGAGCTAGCCAGGAGGGGGGAGGGGATGCCAAGGCTGAAAAGGCAGTGCCTTCAAAGTGGAATGTGATTGTCCATAAAAGCCCAAGCGATGAATGAGAAAAGGAGCCGTGTGTCCTGTCAGGGACACACTTGGAGTTGTGCCAGGCAAGACACAAGTAGGCATGCTCACTTGACCAGAGAAAGCACAGAACCCAGATACCACAATGTGTATGTGACAACCCTCAGCCTCCAGTATAGGCAAAGGCCTAGGTGGGAAGGGTGGTGGAGCAGCCCAAAGTGGAAGGACCTGGGGGGTCAGGGAGGGGCTTTCTTCTGTGAATCCAAGGAAGTATGTGAGGACACCCGCAAGTGGACAGAGAGAGGGAGTAGAAGGCGGTACCAATAGTGGCCAATACTAAGTGATAAGCAATTGAGAGGTAAGCTCTTAAGACTTGCTCATTTGTCAGCTGTGTTGTCCCCAAGGATGCCTCCCATTTGTGTTCTCCAGAAGGTCACTGTGACCCTACTGGGGAGAGAGCAGAATAGGATCTGTCACCATGAGCATGTACACTGCATACATACTGCTATATATATACAGTATACAAAGGATGTATACTGATCCATCCTTATGAATCTTGTAAACCAGACCCCTGTCTAATATGAGGTTGGACAGCTGCTGAAACAAACTCAAGACTATCTTTCTAGCCACTGCCTGTGAAAGGCTAAGAAATGTAATCATATGGGCAGTCTCCAGGCCAGAAGTTCCAGGACTGGAGAGGATAATCCCAGGTAGACTCAAGAAGCCTGGTTAAATCTGATCCGATTTAACCAAAAGTGATTCCAGAAGTAAGCTTCTGTGTCAGGCAATCAGGAGGTGGCTGTGTTAAGCAGAAGATATAGTCTGTGCAGGGACACCAGCTCTACATGCCTCAGAGCATGCCAGATCAGGACCAGTAAGAGAAGGTGTCCTGGTTCACTATGCATCTAATGCATCCACAATCTAACCTTAGGTACTGTTCATGCATCAATCATCCCCTCTGTGATGGGATCACGGGAGTCCTTGGCCCCAAGGGCCAAAGTTGCCCCAAAGCTTGTGTTAGGAAACTCCAGGGAAACTGATGGGGAGTTCTATGAGCATGCAGTTCTCTTGTTCTGGTCTTTAGCTCCATCTTAAAGAATATCTGTTTGCAGGCCAGGTAGATAGATGGTGCCTCCTAGGGAAATGTGCTCTCCCTTTATTATAGACATATACTGAAGCAGGTTCTGCAGCCCAGTATCCCCAGAAATCTCCAGCTATATCTAGGTCCACACACTGAATGGCCTCCTGTTTCTTTAATTGGCCCAACACAACCTCCACAGGCATGTGATACATGAGTTATAGTCTGCTGTTACCTCTGCCAGATAGAGAAGAGGGCAAGTGCTCCCTGGTAACCCAGTGACGCCCCCAAGACAGTGATTGACAGCCAGCAGACAGACTGTGGAGTCAACAGGCCCTGAACTATACAGGCTATGCAGCTGGACACACTCAGAGCTCAGAAAGGGATGAGCGATGATGAAAATAGCCTTCTTCTTGAACTTGACCCTGAGCTATGGCCTTTTTAGACTATGCCATAGCAAAGAACCCTTAAAACTGAGTCCTACTCTCTCCTTGCTTCTCTTTGTGTAGTGAGTGTCTGTAGGGTCAGAGATCAAGAAAGTTCTATGTTAGAACTCCAGATGCTTCTCTGAGAGGGTTGCCTCAGCAGAGATGAACCTGATGACAACAGACCAAGTTTCTGGTGGGGACATTTTTTTCTCCATCTATCTCATGCCACATGTGTTTTTCTCCACAGGCCCTGGTGCTGTCAGCGAGGTGAACAACGGGACATCAAGGAGGGCAGGCTGCATTTGGCTCCTCCCTCTTCTGGTCTTGCACCTGTTCCTGAAATTTTGATGTGAGTGCCCCTTCCCCGCTGGGGGAGAGCTGCCGCCTCTGCATCCCAACACACCAGCAGGGAATCACGACAGCAGCAAGTCAGAATCAAATGAAATTCGGAGAATCACAGCCAACGGGACAGAAATTCGAGGGAGGGGAACAAAGAACACTTTGGGAAAGAAACAAACAAACAAAAAAAGTTTAGAAAAGGAAATTGAAAATTGCCTTGCAGATATTTAGGTACCAGTGAGTATTCTTTCTTTTCCCAAATGGGAAGAATGCACACCCGGCTTGGACCCACCCGAAAGCTGCACTGTGTGACCTCTCTGTTGCCAGGGTGGGCAAGGGCTCAGCCACTCTGCCCACTAAAGTGCCCCACCATGGAACATTCTGGAGTCGGCCATCCCAAATTCCATCTGTCCTTAGAGACAAGCACAGAGTGAGACACAGGGCCCAGATGTGCCGTGGAGGGCCCTTTGGTGACCTGCACCACGTGGCGTGTGTCATGAAGTGTGAAATCCAAAAAGAAAGAACAAGGAAACAAACAAGACAGCCTGACAGCAACCATAATCCCACAAGTGACAGTCACAAAAGATATCGTTCATCTCTTGGTTTGCGTTTTACCACAGGGACATCATGGATAATAAGGGATTCTGAGTCATTATTAATTTTATTAATTATATTTTCTGATATGAGTTAGTGCAAAAAAGAAAAAAAAAGACCAAACTAGAAAATACACATGAGAGGCATGAAGAAGTGTGTGGTTCTTAAGTGTTAAAGATGAATAGTGTACTTGTTACCTAGGTTTAACAAGTGGTGGACCACACCCCAGGCATTCACCATCCCGGGGAGGATTTGTTTGGCAGATCTACCAAAAACATATCTGGTTTAATGAACACCTCCACCAGCGCTACAGAGTCCTCCTGATCCCGGCATTTCATGCAGACAGCTCTATCTAGCCACATACTGTTTAGACATGGAAAAGTTCACCTGCACTCTATCTTGGTTTGTTGGCTATGCTTCTTTTGATGACATATATTATACAGTATATATATACATATATTTTTTTTGTTAGAGTTCTAGCCATTTTGTTTCTCAGCAGGGTCCTTTCTCAGACATTACTGCATGCTGTATATGGCGTTAGCTGTGTGTTGATCTTCTAAAAGATGATAGAGTTTACTGGTAATTGTGTAATCAGCTCCTGCCTTTTTGTTTTCTCGGGTTATTTACACGTCAGAGACATTTATGGAACGGGAAGAGAAGGACAGCAACAGTGACTAATACCAGGCGCAGCGTCTTTCCAGGTGTGGTTCTTGGAGGGGAGGCTTGGCTTCTCCAGCACACCTTGGGCATTAATGGACAGCAAGCAACTGAATCCACTAAATCATCAGTAATCACTTGCTTTCGCCCATTGTGGGGATCCCTGATGCCTTTGTGACCACTGGAGAACTTAATCCTATTGGTTTCTTTTATTTAATTTCCCACCTTTGTGTGAGTGTGTACGAAAGAGAAGAAAAATGACCGTTTTTAGGTAACCGATTTTTCCTCCTCCAATGTCTGGGGACCAGAGAGGCCTCAGGGAGGGGTCCTGGATGTGATGAGGGAAAGTGGATTGGGGAATCGGGGAGGGAGGGGTTGTCTCTGACTTGACATTAAAAAGTGTTCCATGTCCCTCTTCACCTGGTGTGATACCTCATTTTGTAGTGGTTGGGGTGCGCCTGACTGGCTGGGTTTGAATGACAGGGTGGTAGGGCTTGGACCCTCGTGGAGTAGTTGAAGTTTGCTGTGGTAAGTGCTCTGATGACAGAAGACAGTTATGGAACACTGTCTACTCAGTTTTCTCTAACCCTAATACTGGTTTAAGGAATGAGGGTCCTCCTCAGGACACCAGGGTCATCTGGACCTTTGGTTCAATGCCTCCAGGAAGTTCTGGTGAAGCCTGCCAACACCCTCCTTGTCTTCGGTCACCTCACTTCATGGGTCAAAAGGTCAACCCTCCTCATGGCTTTTAGTTCCAATAATTTCTAAAAGACAACAGACTAACAGTGTACACACACACAGCTAGAAGCTTCATGGTGCTTAGTATTAAGTAACTAAATCCTATGGACCAGTTTAGTTTTCCGGGGACTGTCTGTCTGCTCTTTATTCTGTTTCCTCACCCAAAACCTCACCTCTATCCATAAATTAAGTAGAAAGGCAGATTTTAGTATAACATAATATTCAAGTAATTCTGGCTTATTCTGATTGATTCTGGGAATTAAGCAAGGATCAGAAGATTCACTGAGAGTCAGAAATGAGGTCACAGCCAATGCAGTTGGGAGTGATTGCACTCATGACTCCAGGGGTCAACTCTGCCTGAGAGGGTTCAGAAAGATTAGAAATGGATGGTGTCATTCCAACTCACCAGTAGCAACATTGACATGAAATTACTGACTTTACCTTCTAGTGGCCCCTTCTGCCCTCCCATCCCACCTGTATCCCTTACTGAGGACACCACAGCTTCTTTCTTCCTGACAGCATGTTGCATAACACTCTAGTAAGGCCTTTGATGGTCCCAGAAACACTGGAAGTGAGTAGCCATGGATTTTGTAGAGGAAGACAGTGTGTGCAAGGCCAAAAGATGCACAGGCAAGATATAAAGAAAACAGAAAGGTTATCCTTGCAGGAGGTGAAGAGAGTGGGAGTTATTCCCCCCACCCAACGTATCTTCTAGAATCAATGAAGTGTGCGGATTTTATTAAGGGAACCTCTCCATATTCATATAGGAACTATATAGGCCCCATTTATGAGTGGGCACATGGTTACAAACCCATTGCTTTCAGTGATGTAACACTGTCTCCTCAGGTTTCTCTAACCCTAAAACTATTTTAAGGACTGAAGTCAGTACTTTTTTTTAAGTTATGGAATGGAAGTGGTGGATGGATGACTAACCCTCCTATGTCTGGCACTTCTGCCCACCTTAGTTGGAGAGTTTGCTTATAGTCAGAGCTCACTGGATGAGGGCAGAACAAGCACAGGTGATTGCAGGTTCTGAAACTGGAACCCAGAAGCACTGTGAAGAAGATGCTCCAGGGCTCTATCCCAAGATTCTCCATGACAAGAGCTCCCAGTGCACAGCACCTGTGACGTGCACAAGTACTAGCAGACATTAGTAATATCTGCTATCAGTCACCGTTCCTGAGAATAGCCTTGCTCACCATACCAGGTATGAATGGCAGCCAAGGTCTACATTGTAAGGTGTCATTGGTGAGTAAGACTTGAGACCATCTCTGTGTCCATTCCATTCCCCTCTTGCCTGGGGTTCCTCAGCAGTCGGGTTATAGAAGAGCATCCATTCCACCATGACTAATGAGTTCTTAAGTAGGAAATCTCCCTGCCTTGCCTCAGGAGGGAAAGTTCTCTATCTACTTAGTAGCCTCCTGACCCCCAAACTGCTGAGGGAACCCTTAATGAATGACATTCTTTGACTAACCTTAGATCTCAATCCAGGAAGAGAAGGCTCGTAGGAGCCCACAGGGACAAGTCCTAGACCTACCTGTGCTGGAAACAAGAGTTTGGCAGAATAGTGTTCAACAGAATAAGGAGAAGCAGTTAACCCAACACAGAACCTGCACTGACTTTTGTCTCAGTACAGGAACAAATGGAATATAATATCCTCATGACACAGAGATATTTCAGCATCACTCCACCCACTTTAACAGTATGATGTCTCTTAGAGAAACTTCCATCAAACACTGGCAGGTTGCTCTCCCCTCACAGCCTCTCATTAAGGAGAGGGGATAACTGTGGAGAGATGGTCCCTAATCACTCCCACAAAACACTCCTGTAGAACCCCATGCATCTTCCAACAGAACATCTGTTCTTGTCCAATCTCAGAGATGAGCATTATCCATCCAGCCCTATAAATACGGTTCTCCCATCTGTGTTCCACACAATGGACCTGGATGTCCACCTTATAGCAAATCATGGCAAGTACTTATCCAAGGTCCATCTTCTCCTCTTGAACCAAAGATGTACCAAGCAAGAGATATGGTCAGCAATCAACAGTCAAGAATCCTGATGTTAAAAAAAAAAAAAAGAATCCTGATGTTAATGATGACAGTGATGGTAAATGACAGTTATTGATCTTCAAGCCAGAGATCACAGCTGATTGCTACTAAAATCTGATTGGGTGCTAGCACATTTCAATGTGTTGACTGGTCTTTATCTTCTGCCTCCTGAACCTTGAGTTTGGAAGGGAAGATTGTAGCACTAATTAATCACAAGACTGCTATGTAGACTTGTTTGATTAAAAATTGAACAGAAAAGCATCAGTAACTTTCTAGTATTTCGATGGTGAATAAGTAGGAAGTACTTGTCATTAAAGTACTACATTAAAGGAGAAAAATAAATGCAGAAAAGGGATGTGTGAAACCAGCAGTCCTTGCTCATGGAAGACCAAAATTCCACTGTGGGGCTGCCCACCAAATGCATTTACCAGCCAGTCATTTACTGCTTCATTAGACAAGCAACTTAAATAATTGAGATTAGTGAGTTTATAGTAGAGGAAATGGGAGGATTTCCTCTCTTTCAGCATATTTTACAATTTTTTTCTAAACCAAATTCCAGAGATAATTTGACTCAGACCTTGATCACTGGTATTTGATTGTGTGAAAATGCTTCCTTTGTTATCCCATGACTACTCAATCAATCCACTGGAAAGCATCGGATCTTCCCTCTCGGCATTCTTAATTCAAACACTATTTCTACAAGCATCCAACTTTATCCGCCTCCAAGGCAATAAACGCAAATTAATATCTTCATGATTTGTGAATAACCACTCACTGAGTCTCTACATCTACTTTTTCAGCTTCCTGAGTCTCCTGTTATACACATTTCATGTGATAAGAACCACACGTCCCTTGATGGAAAGACCCCTTAATTCCCAAGCTCAACTTGAAATCAGTTCTTACAATTTATGTCTCATGCATTCTGGTTCATCACCCTTTATGAAGGTGACTTAGTTTGGCTTTCGTTTTTGAATGCTGATTTTATTTCTGTGCAAGCCTTCAAATAGCTTGAATAATTTATTCTAGTATATGGTGAAAGTCTATGAGTCCATCCCTAGATTTCGGTGATAGCTAATGTGGTTTTTTTTTATGAATTATTCCTCTACCCATTCATCTATCATCTATTTGATTAAAGCTTCCTAGAATGTCCAGAGCATTTATGTTGTTCCAGTGAGTCTGTGATTTAGGAAATTCTGAGTATTGGTGCTGCATTTGGAATACAGAATTAAGTTGCTAATGAGGAGAACTAGGCTCCAATCCAGATCCATCACTAGCTGGTTGGATTCCCTCTCCTCATCTTTTCTATAGGATCTGATTGTGGAGGATCGCTCTATGCAGCTTTAAAATGCAATATCAAGTGTCTTTCAGTTTTACACAAATTCTGCAAGGCAAGGTTTTGGAAAAGAGCCTTTTGACCAATGCTAAATGAAGGTGTGAATCTGGACAATTCTCCAGCCAATGCATGGTTTTTGTTTCTAGGGAGGGAAATGCATAATCAGAGCTGTCATTCTGCAAATCCTTGAAGTGGGTTCTTAAAGAAAACTTGGGTAGATATTCTCCCAGACTTAGAAAGGAACATTGCTTATTAAGAGACTTTTTCTGGAATGGCAAATGATATTAGCCCAAGTTGTCCTCTGTATGGCACGAGGAAGACAAAGGAAAAACCCCGGCACAAAGAAAATTCTCAGTGTTCCAGCTAAAAGGCCGTGTGTGTGTGTGTGTGTGTGTGTGTGTGTGTGTGTGTGTGTGTGTATACTGAAATTACTTAATTTCTTAATCTTTGCAAACAGATGACCCCCTCATCATTACCTCACCTTTAGAGCAACAGGAACTATGAATGAGAAGATGGGTCTCCAGGCAAAGTTTATAATTGTGATAATTCATTACTTTATATGTGTTGTGGTCAAGGTCCTAGAAATGTTTGTATACGTTACATTTGACATATTATTAGGTAAATTCTAATTTTATGGAGCACTTGTCACCTTTTTACCCTGTGCCCTAGACTCTGCTCTTTGCTTGGAACTCCTCTGAGAAGTGTGGGAGGAATTAAGGAGCAGGCACCAAGGTCAGCTTAGTGTGAGAGTGGAGGGTGGAGGAGCCCTGAGGGCTCCCCAAGGGCTGCTGTCCTGCCACACTTTTGAGCATGAATTTATTCTGGAGCTTTGCCTACAGAGTTGATGGAAAGGTAAGGTGGAACCAGATTAGACCTATCATGCTGTGTAAGCCATGGGGCTGATGGGAATGAGGACAAGGAAAACGGACACCATGTAGCACATGTGTGGAGAAGGAAGCTCAGTTTCTCCTGGAAGGATTAAGGAGAAAAGGAAAAAAGGAAAGAAATACTTTATATGTTATCAACTCAGTTCATTTCACCAATGTTCATAGTTCCCAATCATATTTGACCACTCAGAAAGAAGATAGGGCATAAGACATGAAGGGATGGCCTCTGTCTATAAATACAACATTTCTTCTCTAGATGTTTATCTAACAGTATGAGAAATTAAAACAAAAGATAAAATAGAAGAGAAATCCCAGTAGATAAATGTGTAGGACTGATAGGGATCTACATATGTATATACATCAGTCTCTGCTGTATTGGAAGTGAATTTTTAGAGCAAGGTAGGCCAGAGTTTGCACACTGTTAAAGAAATCACCATTACAGAAAGCTCAATTGGGGTTGGCATTGTTGCTAATTATATACTAATCCCCTGCCTCCCATGTCCCTGAGGAACAGGCATAGTTCGAATAGAATAAATGCTAAACAAGCAGCCAAAAGCACATTTTCACCCCCAAACGTGCATCAGCCTTGCTGCCTAGTAAGCAATGTTACATAAGTCCATCTCAGCCTTTCTGGTTGCTGAAACCCCTTGTGCAGCCTCTTGTATTCTTTGACAGTTCACAACTATTTCCCTAAATCAAGGCAGTTCATATGTGAAACCAAATCTACACCTGTCCACACTGACCTTATGGAGGCAGATGAGAAGGATCTCTGTTTACACTCCACTTGTCTTTTCAGACCGTGTGATGGCTATGCTTCACTCACTGTTGTATGTTAGACTGCTCTTTTTTTTTAAATCTAAAAAAATAAAAACAAAAACCCAGACACATGAAACACATGCAAGCACATAAGCACATGTAAGGAAAGGTCATCTAATGTCATTTGCACCAGTATCACTCGTGTTGAGAATTCTGCTTTGAAGTCTCACCCAAGATTTGTCCCACACGTCACTTACATTTTCTTAATATTGTTAAAAATGGCCCAATGTGTTTAATTTTGTGTCTTTTGCATGTTTAGTATATGCATGTTGCAAATGAATATGTGCAATGTGATTGTATGTATGTAGGATCCTGTATGTGTAAATGCATGAGCACATTGGTCAATGTCAGGTGTGTTTCTCGATAGCTTTCTACCTTATTCTTAGAGACAAGGTCTCTTGTTGAATATAGTGCACAATTAGTCCACTCTCCATAGCCTGTGAGCCCCAGAGGCCCTCTTATCTCTGCCCCTCCAGCATTGGGATTCCAGCCATTTTACCTGGGAGCTGAAGATCCAAACCCATGCTTGCCAAGAAATCTCTTTACCCACTGAACCATCTTCCTACCCCACTTCCCTTTTATTATATATATGTTTTCATTTTTGTCTAGTGTGTGTGGGGGGATGCTCTTAGGTTTATAGGTGCATTGGGTTTGTGTGAATGAAATTGGAGGCCAGAGGTTCATGTCAGATGTCTTTTTCAATTTCTCCCCACCTTATCCATTGAGACAGCATCTCTGAGTCTCTCACTAAACCCAGCCCAGCTAGCCAGATTCCCCCAGACATCCACCTGTCTATACCTTCCACCCACTGGGATTCAGGTGTGTACTGCTGTTGCGGGGTGAGCTGGGGGTTAGACTTTAGATAACACCCAGCAAAAATTCCAATGAGCCCCAAAACTTAAAGAGTACCTGAGTTCTTGTCTACAAAGTTAAAGAATTAAAATCATAGACAACAAGATAATAAGGTATAGTGGGAGACTTTATTATTTAAAGGAACATGGGGAGTTACAGAGTTCTCCAGCCACCAGTGTGGGGAGAAAAACATGGAGAGTTTAACAAAATTTATGCTGTTTAGCTAAACAAGCAGAAAGTGGAAAGATCATGAGAAGAAACAATTCAGGTGGAAGAGAAATTCAGCCCCTCACCACGGGCTGTGGTGGGTCTGGGGAGACCTTACTAGTCCCTAGAGAGTCAGAGGTCCTTCTTCTAGGCCATGTGGGCGAGGAAGAAGGCCGAATTAATTGTTCAATCAGTATTTCCTGCCCTAGGTGGGCAGGGAGACCATTGACCAAGTTTTAGCGCCTAGGTTTGGGCTCTGGCTAGAGACACCTCCCACTCAAGGGGCAGGTGTCTATGGAGCTGCCTGTCCCATCACACTGCTATGACTGTCACCTGTGTACAGGGGTCTGAATGTGGGTCTTCATGAAAATGAAGTGGGCAAATGTTTTACCACCTGGGCCCCAGTGGTAAAACATTTAGATATAAATTGAAATATTGAAATATATATTTCAATTTATATCTAAATACACAGCAAGTAAGACCTCACTGAGTTCCTCAGGAAACTCCATGTGGACTAGAACCCTAACAATGAGAAATCAACCCTGCAATGTTCTCACACATAAGGTCTGTTCCCCAAACTCTTGCTGACTCTTTTCCATAGAGGTTTTTAAGTCTGGTAACTATACCAGTTTTGATAAACTCAAACATCTTTGTGCCTTGGTTTATAATAGTTAGTGGTCCTTCTGGTCAGACAAATAGTTCACAGCCCACGCTGAGCCAAGGAAATCAAATCAATGCTGCTTTCTTCCATGTCTGTTAGCCCACAGAGGACAATCATTGATTTAATAAAACGAATCCCACTCCACATTTCCAAGGGTTAGAGTCCCAGGATGAGGGTGTTTCATCCCCTCATTACTATTTCTTTCTTCTTGTTCTATGTACAAGTGCTGTGTCCCCTCCCAGTGTGAAACAGTTCCCCATCGACTAAGCATTTGATGGAGCCAGCAAGAAACAGTGTGCATGTAAAAGGGTCCAGCAAATTGTATGCCTGGCCCTAGTTCTGAATGTTCAAATCAATATTCCACAGTGTAATTCACTAGTCAGAAGTAATAGCCCTCTCTTAACAATAGCTCAAGGACAATAAATCATTACAATGAACTCGTTCCCACTTCTGGCCCAGACATCAGCACTTCTGTTTAGAAACACTATAGACACTCTAGCCTGATCACATTTCTACCAGTCTCTGTCCTTTGTCCAGCCACATATCATATGACTAACTCTCCCAAACATTGGTGGAATCCATGGCATAAGTATGGCCTGAGCTTCAGAATTGAACTGGACTTGGGGAGTGGAGCATACATTCACAGCAGAGTGGAGCCCTATACTGAACTATCAATAAGAAAGTCTTTCTGATTCTATTCAGGAACCTAGTTCACTTGTGTTTTTCTTGTTCAGTTGCAATTTCTACACATTTCCAGTAATTTCCTCTCTTCTCCCCCAAGATAGCTAAGAAGAACCCAATTGGAAAAAAAAAAATTGCTGTTTCACATAGCTGCTTCACACTCACTGTTTACACTGGGCATTTGGTAAGTAGTACGATGACTTAGAAGAAAGGTGCAACCTGGATGGGCTTCCCCTGGGAAAGAAAATTACCCTCACCTTGAGCTAGATTTTTATAGGGACCTAAAGTAGACAGAAACCCATATCTTTGGTCCATTTATTCAGGATTGCCACCTAATGAGTAGCCCAGATCAGTGACATGAACAGTAAAACAAAAACAAAAACAAAACAAACAAAGAAAGAAACAAACAAAAAACCTCCTAGGTGATTACTTCAAAAGGTCCTTGAAGGACAGTAATGGGTCTTATTCATGCCAGTTGCCCAGTGGCCAGTGGTTTCTGGCATAAGAGGTACTCAACACAGGCCCAGGAGTATTCTCTGAACACCACTGCCCGCACATCAGAGCTTTCAACGTGCTTTGAAACATTATGACTCCACTGAGAGTTTACAAAGGAATTCAATAGATTTTTTTGTTGTTGCTGCTGCTGACATTGAAGTCTATATAAGGACATTTTTTAGTACAAATATGTATCTGAATCATTTTATCTTTTTTGGCACATTTGTTCTTCAGGGTCACCAGAGAACATTCTAGAAATTTAAAAAAAAAATGCAAGATTTGTCATTCACAAGGGGGAAATTAATTACATGTGGGACTTGAAGACACATGTATTCATGTATTCCCTATTAATTATTAAGGACATAGGATAGCAAGATACATATTCTGGATTCTGGGAATAAAATAATGAGAAAATATAAAAACGTACCCTGCTCTCAAGAAGTTTCCAATTTAGCAAAGGGGAAAATCACTAATAGAATTAGACCACACAGAGAGAATAAGTGTGCTATGCATGCTGTCCTGAACACCTGGCACATATGGAACCCATCTGCACCTGCACTGACAACTGAGGAGGAAGAGAAATGAACTGGGCAGGAAAAGGGTTGAGGACTTTTCAAGAAGAGGTCAAAAGCCCTAAAGAAGAAACATTAGCTTAACAAGGAAAACCCTCATCCCTAGCTTTATTCTCCTCCTGTTTAACATTTCAGTTGATTACAATTTCTTTCCAAGCACAGGAAATCTTTTTATATACCATTGAATCAAGCTAATGTAACTGCATTTATCTTACACACACATTTACACACAAGAATGTACCATTGGGCTTCGAAACATAGGCCATGTTTTCGAAGTTTTAGGCTGTCCTCCAAACTGGATGCAGCCTGTGCATCCCCAAAGACGATACCTATTGAATTGGGATCTTCAGGGGAAGGTTGTGGAATGTATACTTTCTAAACATGCTCCCCTCCCTATCTCTCCAGGGGCAGGGATAGGAACTCAGTGGTACAGCATGTTCTTACCCTCTGACTTGCTATGGATTCAACCCCAAGCACCAAAGAACAAAAATGTATATTGGAAACAGACTATGTTAGTCTTATTTTTTTCTTCCTAAATAGCACTTGATCTAACTTGAGTCAAACCAAAACCCTCCAATTTTTCCTTCAGGTCTCACTACCCACTCTTAATCCACAGAAAATTCTATCGTTTCCCTCATCTACCGCATATGTGTTCACGTTACCGCTGCCTCATGCAGGCATCATCCGTCATTATCCGATATCAGCACACCCTTACCCATCCCTGCCTGGTCTCTCTTTCTAAGCATCATTCATACAACAAAGCTGCAGTGAAATTATAAAACAAACCTACCACTCCATGATCCATTGTAGACATCGATCCATTTCCATTTAATTGAAACTGACAATTCCCTTGGGAGTAGCTGCTTCTCAGAATTCTGGCCTTAACCAGGTGGTCTGATGAGTCTTCCATCTTCTTCCATTTTTGTCTTTAAGTTTTTCATTTTTATTCAATTCCAAGATATACACTGTTTCACCTCAAAGTCTTGGAAGCTGGAGATGTGTCTTGCCATCAAGAGCATGTCATAGTTTAATTGGCAGCATTTTTTTCCTTGAGGTATGTGTGTGCCAGTGCCAGTCAGGCAATGACAACTCTGAGAGTTGGTGAACTCTAGTGCTTGTCAAACGTAGGAGGAGATGGGTCAGGAGAACTGCTCTGTTTTAGGCTGGATGTCAAAAGAACACAATTATGCTGTGATGAATGTTGTAAAATCCTATATATACAAATATTCATAGTGCCATTATCCCTTAGCATTCTAATTAGTAAGATTTTAACTTGTAACAAAAGGTGAGATAAATTACATGAGGTAACATATGAATCCTTTTTAACGTTTCTTGTAACGATTAAATATTTAGTTCCTCGAGTATTTCTTCTGAACTGAGTTTGTGAGATTTTTCAGGCTTTGAACTTGAGCTACGTGCCATCACTGTAGGGGATTGGAACGAGATGTTCCTACTTCTCTTCATTCTTCTTCTTCTCTGTGAGTTTTACACTCCTAAATGCAACCGAGTGTTTTTCTGTGTAATAGGGAGAAAAATAAATTCCTCATAGGGAGATAAGTCATTTGCCTGACTTGTCAATGGTATTTCATTCATTCTTTTTCATGGATGATTTGGATGGGACAATTGGGGATTTTCAGTGTCAACATCAGTAAGTAGCAAAATGGCTTTGTGAATAATCATGCCTTTCTAATAGTATTAAATTTTACATTTGCTATTTCTTTGCAGTTTATTAAGTGTTTTCACATATTCCCTCCCCATCTCATTTAATCTTATTTAAAATTCTCCAGCACTATGTAGGGAAAAAAATCAACCCTTCCCATTCTTTTAACTGTATTTCTCTTTGTAGTCTCAGTAAGGTCGGAGGGCTGCTCAAGAGTCTCCATGAATTCTGCAGGGGCATCTCTGAGTGCTAATAGACCAGAGTTTACCAACATGTTTCATGACAATGTCATATAATTAAATGGAAATCGATCAATGTCTACAATGGATCCTGGAATGGTAGGAACAGGAACCCAATGAGGCAGGGCCTGAGCTTACAGTGCTGGGGATATTCACGCTGGTGTGCAACATATGTTCACATCTTCCATGCTATGCTATATAGAAAGCTATATGTTAGTTTTTCTCTTCAATTCCATTTAAATCATGAGTCTTCCACCCTGCTGGAAGCTGCAGTTGCTGCTAAGGCTTAAGGAGAAGCTGTTATGAAAAGCTGAGGTTGTTGCTAAGCAGAGGAAGTCTCAGGGAGGCAACTGACAGAGGAAAAACAACACCTGGTTAAACTGAAATTGACATGAGAACTCCTCTGACTTTGAGCTGCTTTTGTCCAGAGTAGAGTTACAGAGCCTCTATGAAAAAGGCAGTGAGCTCCTTCACCTGCATGTTCTCCACACGTGTCTTCCCCGCAGTGCAGGGGCTGATGGCAAACCGCCAGGGTAAGCAAGTGTTCTTTGAATCTTGGGGTCGGAAAGGATCCTCCTTGATTCTCCACATCCAGCTCCACTTGTCCTCGGGTTGGGGTGCAGGCAGTAGCCACACCTGACTGTCCCCCCTGTCCTCACCATGTGAAAGGAGCCTAGAGAAGAAATGGTTTCTCCATGGCAAAGTGTTCTACAAGCCCCTCTTGGTACGAAGACTAGGCCTGACATCTGCATGGTTTTGAACAAGAAGCACCCAGAAGAACCAGCGAGCAGCTTGTCTTCCCTGGGAGCTACACTGAGCACCCAGTCCTGGGCCAAGTATCTGGAAGACTTAGTTTCTGAGAGGGAATGAGAAGCCCAGTCCTGATCTCTTCTCCTCTGCTGGAAAACTAACACCATCTCCCATGTAGAAATAGAAAGTTCTCAGGGAAGGAGAGATACCTATAATGAACATGAGCACAAGAGGAGTGGAGGATAGAAAGAGAGTTAAGACCTAGTACTTTGACAATGAGTCCAGACAGGGGTTACAGAAACGCTTTCCAGGGATGTGGGCTGCCATCCACAATAGATTCCAGCCTGGAAGACCTAGGAAACCCTGCTCTCACAAGCTAGAAATCAGTAGCATTGATCAGCCCTCCACCCTTCTCCAGTTTGCTCTACACTGGGTGTACTGTTGATGATCAACCTCCAACAGGCCCCTGCTTGTCTAGCTACGGGCTTCAGTCTGCTGATGGGGAAATATCTTTAGGAGGCCAGAAGGGAAATAAAGGAGAATTTGCACTCATCATCACATTTCCTGAACCCCTTTCCACTGGGATGAAGTTACCCAAAGGGGCCAAATGCCCCTCCATAGACACAGCTCTATCCAGATTCTCATGACCATTCCATGCCTCTGACCCTTTACAAAACCCCTGGATGATACATAAATAGGTGAATTATGGAGACATTGAGGGAGAGATGGTTAGGATGTCTCTATGGAACAAGAACTGTGAAAATATAGTCAATATAGCAGCATTTCATCAATGGTATAATGCAATGATGCAGGTAATCCCACCTGGGGTGCAAACCTGCACAGGTAAGTGCTGTTAACTGCTCCTCTCTCATTTTACGTGTAGAGAAACCTAGACTCAGGAAGGCCATTTGAAATGGCCCAAAGTAACTTTCCTGTTTGCAAAGGTTTGGGGGCAACAGTTTACAAATCCTTTTAGGTCGGTGAGTGTCACTTGCTATATATAAGCCATGGTATATAAAGGAAACATGTAAGAAATTCTCTCAAGGAGGTCAAAACTCTGACTGTATTTATGTTCTTTAACTGTTTTTTCCCCTGCTAACTCAATGAATTTAGTTTCTCTGTTCTGTGGGAAGAGCTGATACTCTAGCAAAGACTAATTCTTTGTCCTGATACAATGTCTAATGTGCTTTTGGCATTTAATGAGTTTCTATTAATAGCCTCCTGCCCATGGGAGGCTTCCAGCTCAATATGATCACCTGCTGTTCCACATACACACAAAGCAAAAGCAGGATATGTTCTCTATGTAGTTACAGATCAGCCTTGAGGGGGCTTGTAAAGATCTGCCCCCTTTCTCTGCTGTGCTCTGGGCAAGAGCTGTGACCATCTGAGTAGGGCCCCAATGCAAGCCTGTGCTTTGGTGTCCTGGAGAGTCCTGGTGTCCTGAGAGTCCTCAACAGCCCTGACTATATGAGGAGATTTCCTCCTCTCTGCCAGAATCCACCTGATGCCACATCGTGTATCCAGAGGGCAAAGGAAACCATTCATGGATAAGAAAAACACAGATTTAAAACCAGACAAACCAAGTGAGGCACTGTACCAAAGAACTGAAAAGCCATAGGCTTACCCCCCCCCATAGATGAAAGACAAAGCAGACACTGTTCCTGGTCCTTCTGGGACTGTCATCACTAGCAGAAGGGAAAGGTGCTTAGCATCCAATTTCCCTAAGAAGTGGGTATGGCTCAAGCCTAACCCATAAGGAGCACTTCAATTTAAAAGGATGAAATTTATAAAACTATTGTAGTTATTCATTCCTCCCCATATCCAGGGTGTACCCATTGTATGCTAGCAATTGAGCTATGTACAAGATAGTTTCTGTCACTCTTTATAACATTGGTTAGAGTTAACTGGAAACCTTTTTTGATAATTATTCAAGCAATGTAGCCCTATGACACAAGGGTGTTATTAGGATTAAGTAAGTCTCTATAGACAGAGTCTTCTCCTTATGATGGTTCAATTTAGGATTTGTTTGACTTCACAACAGCATGAAAGAAATAGATATTCAGTATAAATAACAGTTTGTATTCTGGGTTATTGGCACATGGCATGAGACTTCCTGAAGATTCTGCAGAGTGGTAGGGAACACAACTCCTAGCCAGCCACATGGTAAAGAGAGGCAACAGCCAGGATTTAGCAGTGCACAGGCTACAAAGCTAGGATGTAAGCTCTATGCATTTCTGACTTAAGATATTTTCAATTTACAATAAGTTCATCAAGGTGTGACCCCATCAAAAGTCAGGAAGCGTCCGTATTTAAAGCCCTTTAAATCATGTCTGGCCTCCAATAAGCAAGGGAAAACTGCAATGTGAGTGATGGAAGAACTTGGGATCTAACATGCTCTTGGGGATTGGAGAAAGGCCTCCTGGATGAAAGGATATTAAAATCAGGCTGTTGAGAATGATTCAGGGTGGTCAGGCCATGGCGAGTGAAGATGGGAGATACCCTTGCTGTGCAGAGCTGGATGGGGTTCAGACACAGAAAACCCCTGTGGCTGGGAAGATGGCTCAATGGTGAAGGCACTTGCCTGTAAAGCCTAAGGGCCCAGGTTCAATTCTCCAGTACACATGTAAAGTCAGATGCACAAAGTGATGCATGCATCTGGAGTTCATTTAGAGTGGCTAGAGGCACTGACATGCCCATTCTTTCCCTGTCTCTCTGTTACTCTCTATTTCTCTTTGTTTCTGTCTCTCTCTGCTTGCAAATAAATTAATAAACAAAACTATTAGAAAGAAGACAACTGCCCGAGGTATATAGACACTTGGCTATTATCCTGGCACTCAGATGGCTGAGTCAGGAGGATAGTGAGTTCTAGACCAGCCTGGGCTAAATATAAGTCCATGTCTCTAAACAACAACAAAAGGACACCAGTGACAAAAAGCTGGAGATTTCCTCAGAACAGGCTGTGTAGAGCCCCTGCAAGCTGGGAGGAAGGGACCTGAGTCTAGTTTAGACAGTCCAATTTTAAACATGCTTTTCCCACTAAGTTTCCAGCATCATCCTTTGAAGAAGAGAGAGTTTGGTTAAAACTTCCTTTTAAGTGCTTATTAGGTGCACGGTTCCTGGAAGACCAAGAAGACCTTGAGACCCTCATGTCATTTTCTTCAGCAAACAAGTGGAAACAGCCTCAAGTCCCTTCACAGTCATGTGTGTCAAGTCAGTGGCATTCTTGTGGAGTGGGCTCTGGATACCAGTCCATGCGGCAATGCTGTGCTAACTATGCGCTCCCCAACTGCACCTTCTAGAGTCATTCATATGGAACTCAGTAAGCAAGGCTTCTAGCCACATGGAGAATTGAAGGAATGGAAGTGGAAATTCCAGGCCTTCAGCCTCTCATGATAATAAGTTGAGGGCTAATGCTCTCGGTTATCCAAGTCCCTGGCACTAATTGTGTCTGAAGTTAGGAACAGTTCAAATGTCTAACACTAAAGGAGCCATTCTGGGAAGGGCCAGAAGTGGCTCATCTTCTTGGTTACCCCATAGGTGCCAGATGTGAGATTAAACCAAGGGTCTTCAAAAGCCTCTCCTCCAGCCCTTGCTCACAGGGCTCTTGATCTCTAGGCTGAACACACTGTGTTACTGAAGTGCCAGTTCTGCAACAGGGCAGTTTCTAGGCTGCTGGCCTAAACCCCGTCTTCCATGTATTTCCCATGGCCAGTGTGCCCCAGGCAGGAGCAATTGTTTTAAGTACAAAACACACAGACTTATTCGTTCTTTTGTTAGGTCAGAGAGGGCCACCATGATCTTTCTACAAGAGGCTGCAATCACCGTGACTCAGAGAGAACAACACACAGTAGAAATGACATGGTGCCTCCCCGCAGCCCTGGTCACCAGTGTCAACAAGGAAACCATAGCAGGAGAATAGGAGAAACCATAGACTTTCTGAATATGTAAGCAGAAAGGGAAAAGTGAACAATCCAGGGAGCTGGAGGGAATGTGCAATCATCCAGATAGGAGCAAAGCCCAGCACTGTTCTTGTCACAGGCCTGTATAGGCATGAGCTTATGGTCCTTGGCTATCCTTTTGGTGACTGGATGGAATATATGGGAAATTCTGTAGCAGCTCCCATTTACATCCCACTAGTTTCAAAAATAAAGCCAGCAGTACATTTCAGCACCTTTGGCAAACTGCCCAATGACTCCGTGGGCAAGAAATTACCTTCTTCTGCAAGACTGTGGCATACATACTACATGAGGAGAGACAAGTTGTTGGAAGTACAATGCTGTTAGAATTGATGCCTGAGCAGAACTCTGTTAGAAAGCATCTCTAGCAGACAGGAAGCAAGACTTATATAATTTTTAATGAACTCTCTGAGATTGTAAAGTATTTTAAAATCTTTCCAAAGCATCAGAACAGTTCATTGAGAGAAAGAAGGATGATGATTCCAAAATCCTAAAAGCCCTACACAAAAGGTCATCTGTGATCTCAAAAATACTAATGCCTTATTTCCTGTTACCAAGAGGTTAAGAACAGCTAGCTAGAAGCCCATCATGTGAATGCCAGCAGATTTGCATGCCAATTTCCTTTCATGAAAGATGGAATAGAAAGGCCTCCAATCAGCTGTTGATTGATATTAGAGAAGCTAGGCCAGATGTGGAACTGGAGGGAGCACAGGATGGTTCCGGAGCACAGGTGGGTGTTCAAACCTCCTTGCCCTGAAACCGCACTCTGAAAGGTCCACACTGTTCACTCTTAGTGGAAGGGATAGCAAGAATGATGATAATGGATTCTCAGTGACAAGAGAGGTCAACATAAGCCAAGCTCCATATCAGCCCACATCAGCCCTAGGTCTGGCTTCAGGGGAAGGATTGATGCAGATCTCTATGTCAGCCCATAGCAGAAGGCTCACATGGGCAGAAGCATAGGCTAGGTTTCCTGTGCTTCCACCATTGTTGTCAGGAAGCTGCTGACCACACACAACTCAGCCAAGGAAACACCTTCTGGCATTGCTGAGAAAATGCTAGCAGCTGCAACTCGAAGGAAGAGCATTCCAGACACCTGAACTCAGCCCTCCAGGGAAATATCCCACAGCTAAATCTACAGGAAGCCACTCAAGTAGGGACTCCGTCTAACCCTCAAAAAATATGTGCTTAGAAAGCCCTAGGACTTACTGTGAACACTTTCCATTTTAAGTAACATACGTATATTAGTTTTCCATTACTACTGTAACAAGCCACATACACAATGACTTAACACAATATACATGTGTCATCACAGAGTTCTAGAAGTCAGAAATGTAGAATGGGTCCTCCTGCACCACAGCCTAGTGATGACAGAGGTGAATTCCTCTGGAGGCTCTGGAGGGAAAACTCTGTCTGCTTGTATACTTACTTTTATATTGTTGTGTCAAAATGCCTGAAAAAGCCACCTGAAGGAAGACAGAGTTATTTTGGCTCACAGTTTGAGGTAAGTCCATCATGGTGGGAAAAATACTTTCTATCTGTAATCATATGAGAGAGAGAGAGAGAGAGAGAGAGAGAGAGAGAGAGAGAGAGGGAGAGGGAGATGAGTGCTGGTGTTCTGCTTGCTTTCTCCCTTTTCTCAGTCAGAGATCCCAGCCAATGGAATGGTGCTGCACACATTCTGATCACATTCATGAATCCCTCTGGAAACACCCTCACAGACACACCGAGAGGTTTGTCTCCTAAGTCATTCTAGATCCCTTCAAGATTAACCCCTTGTCAACCTGACAACCAAAGACATACTTTAGATCAGCATCTCACCAATGTCCTCGAAAGTCTCAAGTTCACTTCATAATGTAAAATATATTTAGCCTATCTATAAAAGTCCCCAAAGTCTTAACCTACCTCAGGCAAATCTTTCAGAAGCTTTTCTCCTAGATCACTTCAGATTCCTTCAAATTAAAAGCAAGATTAACGATGATCACATAACCCTGGCTTCTTAAGGCTAATGGGTGCCTTTACCTTTAACCCCATCCTCCCTCTGCAAGTTCAACAACACAACATCACCAGCTTTCTCTACTTCTCATTGGGCTTTTGTTGTTACATTCCTTTTAAGACTCTCAACCTCCTCCCTCCCTATTACAAGGTGGGTTGGCTGGGGGGGGGGCTACATTGTAACCAGCTTAACACATAAGCCTATGGCCAAAGGAGGGACATTTTAACATTCAAACCACCACACTTGGAATCCCTGAAAATATCATCAATAGGATGGGGCCATCAACAAGCTGTGGCTTCAGTTCTATGGCCTTTGCTGTGGAAGATAAAACATGTGGCTAAAACTCAGTAGTCTTCTCATAACAAGCATAGCCATGTAAGGGAATACCGACAAGGTGGAGCAGACATGCAGATGCTCTCCGCACTAACCTCTGAAAGTGGAAGAAAAGAAAGATGAATCAGAGCTGCTGGTCTGCCATGTTTTTATATCTAGTGAGACTTAAGGGATGTGAATATAAATTAAATTGATGCCAAAAAGTCTTTCTTTGTGTTTAAAACCTTTGATCCCATGGAGGTAATTGAACATCGAGGAGGAACAGAAATAGATAGACATGATGAATATAACCCTCAGATCTAACCCTCAATATACAGAAACAAAAATACATGACTTAGCTTGCAGACCTGGGCTTTAATTAGGGCCTAGGTCAGTAAATTGTGATAATTAGGAAACACTATGCTTCTAACCTGTTTGAACTTGGAAAAACTTTTAAACAAAAAAAATGAAAGTGCTCCTCAGAACCCGACTTATGAGGCTGTGGAACATTGGAACCAAGAGGAGCAATCTGAGTGCCATGGATTAGAGAAACTGAGGAATATATCTATACAACCCTCCCCAAGACAAGCGTTAAATAGTCGGAGATAATACAATGAAAATTGATCCATTATATTAATATTAACCATTAGAGACACATGCTTATCAGGAACCAAGGTACAGTAGAGGAAGGATGGGCAGTACTGAAGGAACTGGCAGGAGAGAGGCAGTGTGATAATATAGTAGTTAATGTTTTTGTTGTTTTGTCAAAATACCTGACAAGAAGTAGCTTCAATGAGGAAAGAGTGTGGCTGAGAACTCATTGTGCAGAAGCAGGAGGCAGCTGGTCACATTGTGTCCACAGTCAGGAAGTAGAGAGAGATGAATGGTATATTCTGCTCACTTTCTCCTTTAGATTTCATCTGGGACCACAGCCCATGGATAGGGCTGCCCATAGTAAAAGTGAGTCTCTCCACCTCAATTAACCCAATTTAGAAACTCATATGCCCAAAGATTTGTCTCCTAGATGCCTCTCTATCGTCAAGTTGACAGTAAACATAAAGCCATTTAGGATGTATGGTTTACCAGACCTGCTGGAATTACATTCACAACAGTTAAGAAAGAAGTTACTTCACCAGGGACTTTGGGTCTGAGATGGAGCTTTAGTGGTTTTTCTTAGCCTCAATAGAGAAGAACCTAAGCTCCTCTATTTCCCACTTCAGCTTAAAGTAGCTAGATGGAGTCAATGCCCCTCTCCTAAATGATTTTAGGGTTTTAACTCTTAGGGAGGAATATTATAACTAGGCAAACATTAGCAGGTTAGGATCTCATCAAAAGAGGAACTCTACCTCCTATCTCACTGATATTAAAGAGAGCGTGGTGAAGGTATCAGAGCCATAGTCCCTTCCCTTAAGAGTTCATTGAACAGAGTTTGTCAGTCATTCCAGGTCAAGAGGCTACCCCTCACCTAAGGATACACTAAAGAGGTAGAAGGACTAGTCAACCCCTTCAATGGAATAATGTACTGTACTCTCCAGGAGCTCCCCCGCCAGGATCCCCATAGTCTGGTGCAGTGGCTCAGAGAACCCCTCACTTCTGAGCCTACTCACTTGTCTGAGCTCTTACTCAGAAATTCTAACTTTTTCTTAAAAAAAAAAAAGAATGAAAGCAAAAAACTTTCTTTCTTTCTCTTCTTTGGATGCCAGATGAAATCCTAAACCTGTTTGCCCTGATAGTAGATTTTTCACTTTTTTTTTTTAATCTCAATAAAACTCCTTTACTTTATTCATGAAAAGAAAATTCCTTTCTGGAAAGAAGAAGACTCAAGACTCCCGAGCTTGGGCCCAGGTTTTTTTTTCTTAAAAATATATTTATTGTCCATAATGAGTTACATTATTCAGTGGGCAAACAATGAGTTGTTATCCCCAATTCCCCAATGCCCCCCTCACCATCCCCAATCAGCTGGATATCCTCCTCTGTGGGCCGTCTGGATCAGTCCTTGTGGCAGGGGACCCTGGATAGCCTAGTACTCAGCCCGGTCCTCCTGGCCCAAGTGTGTTGATACTGAAGGGTGACATGCCTGTGGATAGTCTCCCCCACCACAGCTCTTACAATCTTTCCGCCCCCTCTTCCGCATAGTTCCCTGAGTCGTGGTGGATGAGTATTAAGGCTGCTTTAAGATCGTGAGTTTAGGGGTCTTTGTGTCAAAGATCGTTGGTTTCTGTCTCACTGGCTTATCCTGTGTAGATTGAATGTCTGTGGCTGTGGGTCCCTCGTTCCTCCCGTCCTTCTCTGCGGGATTCCATATGGATCCTCCACGTTATGACTGTGGTGGCTCCTCTCTTGCCAGAATCTCAGGTATCGGCCTATGGTTGGTTGGTAGGGTTAGATGGGGCCCAGGGTTTTATGAGCAGCTAACAGTCACTGGGGTGAGGAGACTCACCAGTTATGCTCCTTTTGTTTGTTGTCAATGGTTTTCCTTTCATGACTCATCCCCGTTCACTGGACTGGGATTTCGGGTGATGGCAGTTGCCTGAGTTACTTCAGGAAAGTAACTTCACAAAACTCAATGGTGCACAAAGCTAGGCTTGGCTTCAATTATTCCTTTGGTTTGTCATCATTGCCAGATCTTATTGGGGATGAATAGACATTTGTTCATTTCTTGCAAGGAAAGTCATGAAGTACCAAAATAATACAGAATCTGATCCCAATCTTATTCTCTTTTATTTAGTCATACCTGCAAATATTTTTTGGCAAATCAGCTGGCCTATTCACAAGACTTATGGATCAGAACCACAAGTCCTTTGAGAAGCCAGGTCATTATTTTGTCACTACAGTAGGCCACCTGTGGCAGGATAGGCTGATTCTGAAAATATAGTTGGTGATACTGAAATCAATGTCTTCCTGAGAGGATGATCAGGAACCAGAAGAGCTGAGTTAGAATTTATTCTATTATGTTCAAGAAAGAGGGCTCAAGAATATTCCTTGGAGAAGTGTTTTTTTTTCCCCTCCTGGATGAGTAGGTCCTTGAGGAGTCAGGAATGATGTGACCAAGTGGGCAGTTGTCACATCAGAAGTATGTTGCTGTCTGCACAGCCACTGGCCAGTAGTGGTTATGAGATGTTTTATGCAAGGGACAGTGAGAACACTGCACCATTGCTACTATTAATATTATTAAGGGACTCTTGAAGTGTAAGTATGAAGCGTGAGGGTACATCTGGCAATATACAAGACAGAGATCCTGGTATAAAACCCACACTGTGAATAAAAACAGCTGGAGCTTGGGACTTGGTCAAGGAAACCAGACCTATCCAGTCGCAACTCACCTCCAGGCTCCTCTGTAAGTTAAAATAATTCTACACACCTGGTAACATAAGACCACACTCATTGATTAGTTTAAAATTACGGAGATCACAAGCCCTAAATGGGCCTCAGAGGCTTGAGTCTAAGTGCTGGCAGGGTCTTTCTGGAGCAGCCAGCATGTGGTAACAAGATAAGGCAAAATTATGACAGAGTGATTATGACTGAGTGGTCAAGCTGGAGGGCCTCTTTTGGTCAGTGCTTTCTCCCTACCTCCAGGTCAGCTTGGATCTCTCCCTCTGCCCACTTTCACTTCCTCACCTGTCCTTCATAGGTGTCCAAACCTATCACTATCTCTTGAACTTTGAACATCACAGTGTGATACTGGGTGTTGGGGTTCATTTGCTCTCACACTTAAGGAATTAACGGGCAGGAAGGTGTTTAAAAGAATAAAGTTTATCTCAAAGTAAGAGGTAAAGAAAGCAGAGAGGACACTAACTCATGGAGGAGGGGATTCCAGAGCTGGGATAAACACTTCCACTTTTGTCAAATAAGGGAAGCCTGCCTATCAGATTCCATGATTGTTCAGCTTAAGCAAAAACAAAGACTCTGGTTGATCCATGATATACCCTGTGGGTCCGTGGACTCCTTGGGGGTTGCATGATACCCCTGTTTATCCACAAAGCTGGGAGGACAGATTCTTGGGTGAGCACGCCAAAGAAAGACAGTTTCAGTGAACAGCTCGTTTATTTGGTGAGGAGAATGACATTTATCCAGAAGGAGAAGGAGGTGCAGGGGTCCGGGCCACAAGGTGATTGGCGGGGTGAGGTAGCTTTTCAGATGTCTTATTAGCATATACGAGCTAACAGACTCTCTATAGCTAGATCACGTGACACAGGAATGGCAGGAGTTACATGACTCTGGTCATGTAGTGGGTGGCAAAAGCTGTAGGGGAGTTGTGTCCTTATCAGGAGTTCCCTAGGGCAGGCGGTCACTGTGTTTATGAGGAGACCAGCGATCCTGGATGCCTGGGAGGGGGAGTGGCCCCTGCTGGTCTTTGCTCCACTTCAAGGCTGCTGGGACCAGGCCTTTTTTTTTAACGTTTTTATTGGCTTAAAATTATATATATAATTTAAATATGCACAACAATATGCTAAGTATAATAGGTTATTAGATAAAGCCATTGAATCCATGATGACATTCCCTTTTATGCATTATTATCTCCCCACCCATGACTCTTACATTCTTTCTGCCCGCTCTTCCACAAATTTCCCTGACCAGGCTTTTATAAGCTCAAGTTCTGAGTCCAGGGATTGGACCAAGATTCTCAGAGTGAGGACCTGCTCAACCTTCCTACCCAGAGCTACAGTTTTATGCCTTATAGCCCATATCTGTCCCCTCACAGCTCCAGCCCATGTTTAGTGGTGCCCAACAGTACCCAGTACTACACGGGTGCCAGAAAACCTGCTGGGAGAAAGAGTCACTTAAGCCAGGAAGAAGCAGGAAGTGGGATCACCCTCTTCATCAGTTTAGATTAGAGTGTAGCCACCCACCAATGGCCCTTTTCCCCCTATCTATCTCTGACAGTATCTCAGGGTTAAATAGCATCACAGCAGGATAGGAGTCCAAGTGGACCTGACCACAGCTTTGTGGTGTGAAAGGACATCACTGTAAGTAAGAAGAAAACCTCCACAGAGAGTGCTTGGTCAGAACCAGAGCCTCTTCAAAGAAGGAAGAAAAGTGTCTACTTTTATGGCTGGCCTCAAGACTTGATATGTTGGGGAACTTTGCAGGAAAGTAACAAAACCTGTGCCTGTGAACCAGGGGGTAATAAACTTGGAGACTATCATGCTTCCTGCTGCACTATGGCAGAGGTGTAGACTGGCAAAGCCCTCAGCAGTGTGTGCAAGCCATGTCACCAGCAGAAACATGAGGCAGCTAGGAGAAGAGCAGAAGACCAGTAGGGAGTTCCTGTTCTCTCTCTCGGTTTGGCTTTGGAGATAAATGGTTCCTCCTGCTTATCCCTGAGGACCACATGGATGTCTCCAGTTTGGATAATGTAGAGGGACGGGCCTGGAAAAGTAGAGACATTACTTCCTAAATATTAGGCAGACATGAAAACTTTTGGGAAACTGGTTGGAAATATAAGAGATATGGATGTGGATGTGTTTTTAATAAAAACTGGTGCAGTAGGTCACAGAATTAGATTTAGACATTCAGAGTGACACCATCACTAACGTACAGTAGCAAATTAACATTGGAGTGTCTGTTTCACATTTGTGGGAAAGAGATTATTATTTAAATTTCTTTCAACATGAGAAGTCCTGGGAATATGAGTTATGATTAAGCCAAGTGGGAAAGCAGAGAGAATGGACTTAAAATTCTTCTCCAGGAAAGATGGTAAAAAATGTCAGGGAAAGGTCAGCCTTTGGTGCCAGTGTGTGACCCTGCAGGTGCCTCCTGCCCTGTTCCCTGTCCTGGAAGTATGTTGATGGCATGATGCTCTTCCACAGTATAACTACCATGGCTAGTCCTCTCACTCAGAAGTTGGCATTCATTAATGGAGGATGAAGACTAGAGACAATAGGCTGCATCATTGGGCATCAAACAGTTTACCAAAGTCATGGTGATCACTGAGTGCTGTTCCTATTAGTCAAAATCTAAGAAGCATGTTCCCCATAAACAGGGATGTTCATTTGTGGATGTGGGAGGAGCACAGAAGGTCAGAACCTTTGCAGGAGTATTTGTGTCATAACAGATCATCGGGGACTGGCTGAGTCCCAGAGTAAATAGTGAATTGATCAGTCAGATACCCACCAATTATACAGAGCTCAAGAAGAAAAGATTCAGTGAACAGGGTTGCTGTTCCTCCATTTGGAGGCCGGGGACCCTGAAGAAGACAATAAGAACAAAGGTAAGATTTCTAGTTCTGGGGCCATGGCTGGGTCCTCACTCTGAGACAAGTAGTCATCAACAGTCTGTACTAATTAGCAATGACACAATACATTCTGAGACACACCACAAGCTCTTTGTTGGTAATAATAAACTAGCAAATTTTGTCAGTGATTTCTTTCTTTTAAATTGGACTAATGTTTTTGGAACATCATGGGTCTTAAATTAGACTAATGTGATAAGACTTTTTTTGGTTGTAAATAAGAGATAGCCAAATTGATTTAATTTAGGTCAGAAAAGGAGCTTACTGCAAGCTCTGTAAAATTATGGCAGCAAGAATAAGCTGTGTCTTGAGACCCCAGAACTAGGAACCTGATACCCTAGCCATGCTCACTTCTCTCTCCCTGCACATTGTGTCCCTTCCCACCGCGGTGCAGGCTCTCTGGATGGTGGCAATAAATTAGTACACCATTTGTTGTGAAGCCCCCTAAACCTTACTTCCAAGTTAGGAACAATTCTAGTCTGTAAATCTTGAGTTACACAGGTGCCCAGAAAATAATTGAAAATAAGTGTCACAGTACTATCCCCTTGCTTGTATAAAAACCCGTACTTTCAGATTGACTGCATCACCCAGACCACCTCTCCAAATCACTTATTCAGCCATGAAAACAGACACTGCCAGATGCCTTCTATCTAGGGTCCCTGGCACATGTAGGCATCATTGCAAGTGAATAGAAAAACTAGACAGAGAACACTTGGTCAGAATCAGGGACCAATCCAATCTTCCCTCTCTCTCAACCACCCATAATATTATACCATCAAAAATATGACTTCATCCTGAATGTCTGTCCTCCAAGTGATTAATATGCTATTCTCCTCGCTGCCCTGAAGACACTGTCTCTATTTTCCATCTCAAATGAGGCTCCTCCTTGGTCCACTGATCATTTTTCTTTTTTTTTTCTTTTTCTAAAGGCTAGAACTTTTGTTTCATTATCATTCCAGTACCTCATCTTCCATAATCATGAAGACAATTTGACCAACACCCTGCTGACTCAGATGTACAGGAAAGATGAAAAGGACAGAAAAGAATGGGGAAAATATGGCATTCTGCTGTACAGTGGACAATCATAGTTCAGTATAGCCTACTATATATTTCATGAAGATATGGAAGAGAGAAGTGTGAATACTTTGTAAAAAAGAATGCAAAGGAAATGAAGTGCTAATTACCTTTAACTGATCAATCTATGCCCTATTCATGGACTGAGGTATCATACTTTACTCAGTTAACATGCAGTTATTACACATCAAATGAAAAACACAAATTGATTTAAAAAAAAAAAAAAACAACCAGGAACTTGACTGGGATCTAGTTTTGTAGGGACAAGGATTCAGGATTCTGTGGTTAGACTCACAGTAGCTTTATACATTTGGAAAACTACAGGTCATTGTGATTCTACAGGACCTGGAAGAAATGAACAGTCAGAGAAAATAGAACAGAGTCTAAATATCACACTTAAAGAGTTTTTTATTTTGTTTTCTTCTTGAATAATAAAGCACTTAAATATGTACGCGTCTCCATGACAGTATTTTGCATATTGTACAAGAATTTACTTTTCAGTTCTTCCCTTTGACTCCGGAACCACAAGGGTGAAATCTGTCTATAGATCTTCGTATCTCCCATACCCAACATAGTCTCTAGGTGTTAAATGTTTACTGAATAAAATTGTACACTTTTGTAAGAATCGTTAATAAAGAAAAAACTAACAGAAAAGGGCTTCAACTTACAGAGAATAGCTTATAAACTTTAACAACCCACCCAATTCACATCTGTGGAATAAAAATTTTGAGAACCTATTGGCAGCTGTGAGTAAGCTGCTTTGTGCTGAGGAATGGGTGAGTGGGGTGGGCGCTCTAGGTGACTTCATTGGTTTGTAGCTCTCAAGGTGCTTTGTGGCACAACATTTTATCAAATCTTCTCCACTGAATTTGAGAAAGCTGAGAGGCAGGGCTTATTATCCTGATAACTAAGAGAGTCAGGCAGAGATTTTTAAAGCACTTCCCAAGGTCGTGACACAAATAAGCAATGGAGCTTGAAGTAAACTGGATCTGTGGTTCTGAACACAGGGATCTCACAATGCCTCTAGGTGACAGTGAGGACTCGGACATTGAAGGCACTGTAGGTAACGAGTGAGGTTGTGATAGGACACTGTTATAAAAAATTCCAAGGTGAAATCCCCCTGTGGTAATGAGTGTGAATTTCCAACAAAACATACTTTCATCTTTTCACCTCCTGAGCTTTGGGTTAGATTCTTGTATTATGTCTAGTCCGAATCTAGGTCTTTCAAGAGAGATGTGCAGAGTGTAGAAGGGCTTCAGTCTTCTCTGTCTGATCTGTGAAGACTGTTAACAGGAGGATTTTTGTTCACTGGTTCTGCAGGGCTTGGAGCTTCATGGGAAAGGAGCACATGACAGAAACCCAAATGGAGGCTAGGCTTTTTGGGGGAGCAGCCCCATGCAGGCATTGTGTCCTCAAAGTAAGACCGAAGAATCTCTCCATCACTTCACACTGTGAAACAAAGGAGAGGTTTTATTGTAAATTACATATCCTGGAAGCTAGAGGATAGATAAAATTCTCTCTC